>JARQOD010011065.1:0-24877 GCA_033576555.1 Oophaga sylvatica
GACATAGAATCATTGAGACCAGAGGGACAGGAATCCCACCATAACATCCTTTACATTATCCGACAGACCCTTCCGGAAAAGGGCCGCCAAAGCGTTGTCATTCCATTTGGTCAGGACTGCCCACCTACGAATCTCTGACAGTA
The DNA here is from genome assembly GCA_033576555.1 of Oophaga sylvatica. Lineage (NCBI taxonomy): Eukaryota > Metazoa > Chordata > Amphibia > Anura > Dendrobatidae > Oophaga > Oophaga sylvatica. The sequence continues at coordinate 144 of JARQOD010011065.1, forward strand.
TAACTCAGCGTCATCAAGCCCTGATTTAATGCCAACAAGGCTTTTTCAGCTTGATCATTGACATTAGGCTCATCGTACAATAACCCCAAAGCCTGAAAAAATGCATCAACATCACTCAAAACAGGATCCCAGTATCAGGGAAAAAGCCAATCCTGAGGATCGCCGCGCAGGAGAGAGTGGAAATTTGAACCTGCTGCGCTGCGTTTCCTGAGACTTAGATTTTAAGCAAAAAAATTTACAATTATTTTTGAAATTCTGAAACTTAGCTCGATCCCCTAAAAACTAATCTGGCATGGGGTCCAGGTTCCACAACAGGCAACCTAGCAAGATATGCAGCAATACTCTGAACCTCAGGGCAAGCTGACCACACGGTCAGACAACTGTGCAAACTCCATTGGAGAAAAGACCTCCCCAGCACCCAGAGATACAGAGGGAAAAAATGCAACAAACAGAAAAAATATCTCTGACAACTCTGACAAACCTTAATTCTTTCACAATATTTTTCCCTTCTGTGAGTACCATACAATTTTCAATTTTTGCCGGTGATAATGTTATGTTACGGTAGCTGAGGAGTGCAGGTAAAAAAGGAAAATACACCAGAGCAGTTGGAATCTATGGATTGCAGTACCCGACTAACCACCCGCACTAGAGGCAGCCGTGGAGCGTTCCTACGTTGGTCCTAGACGCCTTCGTACACAGCCTGAGAAACTAACTACACCTAAAGATAAAATAGGAAAGCTATCTGCCCCGGAGCAGAACCCAAAGATAATAGAAAGCCCCCAAACATGTAATGGTGGTTAGACAAGGAAATACTGACACAGAAAGAAAATAGTATGAGCAAACGCTGGGGCCCAAACTATCTAAATAGAAAAGGACAGGAAGGGTACTTACTGCAATCTCAGAAACCCGAAAAACACCAACTCTACTAATTTCAAAATCACCTGAGATCACACGACCTTACCACCTAAATTATTCCTGGTGTACAAAATCAAAACAGCAGCCACTAAAAAAAACTGAAAAAGCAAAAGAACAAAACTCAGTGGCGAACTAAACAGAGAGGGCAAAGCCCCCGGAGGGGACCCTGAAGGCCCCAAAGAAGTGCAGGACAAAATGCAAAAACACAGCAAAAACACAAAAGAAGCAAAAGTCTTATCTGTAAGCAGAGATGCAGACACGACACAGCAGGCTACAAGGGAAACTGGAATGAAGGATTCAGAACCAGAACAATTGATCACCCGCAACCCTGATGGAAAATGACTCCCTTATAAAGACCAGTCAGTAAAACCTGATTCCCATCCTCACAATCTTCCTAGTACCACGCTTGTAACCACCAGAGGGAGCCTCTGTTTCAGAACTCATCTCAAACCCATACACAACACCAACCCTAAACTCTAATCCAACCCTAATTCTAACCGTAACCCTAATTCCAAACCTAAACCAAATTCCAACCCTAACCCTAATTCTAACCGTAACCCTAATTCTAACCCTAATGCTAAAGGCTAGGTCACATTACGTTTTACCAGCCCGTTCAACACATAGTGCTGACGGGCTGGTAACGGTATAGTATAACGCGATCGCGTTATGCTTAACCCGCTAGCGCAGAGGAATCAGCAGATGATTCATCTGCGCTAGCGGTGACAGAGCCCCGACGCTGCAGGCCGCGTCCGAGCTCCATCACTGAATGACGGCACGTCGCGGAACGCATTCCCTTTACAGCATGCGTCGCAATGCGCCCACAAATGGGGGTGAATGACAGCGTTAACGGACTGCGTTACACCGCGTATAACCGTGGTGTAACGCAGTTCGTCTAACGGACTGCCATAACCGCGATATGAATCCAGCCAACCCTATTTATAACCCTAACCCTAATGCTAACCCTAGTCCTAACCCTAACCTAACCCTAAGGCTAGGTTCACATACGTTTTACCATCCCGTTCAACACATAGCGTTGACCGAGCTGGTATCGGCATAGCATAACGCGATCGCGTTATCCTTTACCCGCTAGCTCAGAGAATCAGCAGATGATTCATCTGTGCTGGTGGTGATGGAGCCCAGACGCTGCAGCCCGCGTCCGAGGCTCCGTCACTGAATGACGGCACGTTGCGAACGCATGCCGATTTACGGTATGTGTTGTGATGCGCCCCACAAATGGGGGTGAATGGTAATGTTAACGGACTGCATTACACCGCGTTATACCGCATAAATGCATATAAATCCAGCATAAAATCCTAATGCAACCCTAACCCTAATGCTAACCCTAACCCTAAACCTAAGGCAAAACCTAACCCTAAGGCTAACCCTAACCTAACCCTAACTGTAAATCTAACCCTATAGAAAAAAATATATATTTTTTGTCCCTACCTATGGGGTGTTAAAGGGGCATTTATTTTCCTTTATTTTTTTTAATCACTATGAGGTTTTATCACAGTGATCAAAATAAATTTTTGGACTTTAGAAGCGCACTGCCATGCGCCCCGCCATTTTCCAAGATGGCGGCGCCCATGAAAGTCCCGGGCGGACGCCGGGACGGATCCACGGCGCCAGAAGACCCGGGTGAGGTGAGATGACACTGGGGAGGAACAGCAAGACCGGAGCAGGGGGGAGAGGACCGGAGCGCAGGGCAGCAGATAGTAACGGCGGTGACCGATCGCTGCCATGAAATCGGTGGCGGCGGCCGAAACCGCCGTACTCGGTATGGGGGAGGGTCGTAACTCGGTGTCCAGCCATGGCAGATGCTATTGCAGCATCTGCCATGGCTGGATTGTAATATTTCACCAATTTTCATTGCTGAAATATTACAAATCGTGTCTGATTGGCTGTTTCACTATTAACAGCCAATCAGTGCGATCGTAGCCACGTGGGGGGTTAAGCCACCCCCACTGTGGTGATGCACAAAGGGCTTGTGCCTGCGGGTCGGGTGAACCTTCAGTGACCCCAGTCACCCGACCCGCAGGAACAGATTTATAGCATGACGCCTACGTTGGCGTCATGGGTCGGGATGCCACAGGTTTTCATGACGCCAACGTAGGCGTCATGGGTCGGGAAGGGGGTTAATAGTAATTAATTTAATTTTAATTTACTGGGGTGATATGAGGATTCAGCCAAATTAATTATACATAATCTAAATGAATATTTTTAAGCAGGCATTAGTTAAAACATCTATTACCATAAACCCCAAGGAGGAAATCATTAAAAGCTAACACATTACGTTCAAACATGTCATTAAATAAATATAATTGAGCAAATACACCTGGATTAGAAGAGCTTTTTCAGATGATACGACTTCCACCATATAATGTTATGAAAAATGAGACAGACTACAGAAAAGAGGTTATCAGAATGGATGCTCTCATTTCAAAAAATGAAAAATAAACATAAAAGTCTGTAGGCTATGTTCAAATGTTGTGTTTTTGCTGCATTTTTTTCTTGCATATTAAAAGCTGCTCTTACAGTACCAGCAAAAGTTATGAGATTGATAAATCTCTTTGTTTTTTGTTTTTTTCTGACGAATAGAAAACTGCTGCTTTTTTGAAAACTGCAGCAATGTAAATTCTTTCAACGTTTTTGAAGCTTTTTTTAAACCCATAAAAAGCAATGACTAAGTGCAAAAAAGCAGCAAAAACTCTGCAAAAAAAGTTTGTCATCAGTTTTAGCAGAGTTTTTCATGAAAACAACAGGTACAGCAAGATGAGAAACCCCTTTATTTTTGTGATTTTCACAGTTTAAACCAAAATGTCTTGGTTCCTCCCTCAAAATGGCAGTTAGGCAGTACATGATGTTGTCGTGTTCCGCCTTCAGCACTTTGGGTGAAAGTGCTCAATCTGATTCAAGAAGTGATGGGGTAAATATTGTGCGTAACCCGCTGACTTGCCTCCTGGGATGTATGAATTATATTGCTACGGACGAATGGGGAAACGACTATTGCAAGATTGCTATACGTATGGCCGCAGGAAGCTTATTGCGATGCATTGTTAGATGAAAAACCACCAGTCAAAAAAGAGTTTGTTAATGAAATAAACTTTATGTCCTCATGGAAAAGAATATTTACACTAAGAGAGGTCAACATAAAAAAAATTGAAAATGGTGGGGCGGATGGATGGATTGTCCGGTGTGGTTGAGTTGTGCAGAGTAGGCTGGGAGTCGCTAATACCTCTGTAGTAACTGTACTTCTGCGTCTGTGCTTTTTGTGAAATGGTGTATAAATTTATCAAGAGGAGATGACCAGTTTGATAATAAAGGATATTGGGATGGGTTTTGGGGGTGGGGGTACTGGTAAAAGGGGCTAGTTCATGTTAAATGAAATGTTTCAATCTGCTTTGTAATTTTGGTATCTGTTGAAGTTCGTGTAAGACTGTACTACATTTTTGAATAACAATTGTGAGAACAGTGAAGGAATAGTGGTGAAGTGAGGTGTATATTTCACCTAAGTACCTTGCTGACTGGTAATGAGCGAAATGTGTGGCTTTGTAAACCTGGTGGTAAAGAAAGGTCACTACACCTGCCATTCAGTACACGCTGCAGCTCAGACCTGGATCCACTCAGGTGTTGATTAGGAAAGCCAGAAGTAGGTGCTTGGGAGCACGTCAGAGAGCTCATTCAGTCTGGACAAGGGGTCCAGAAACAGAAGGTGTCTCCAAGAGTGTGGGAGCTGTCTTTAGCCTGGACACAGGAGGTGTCCTGGCACAAGGAGCAGTCTCTAAGTGTGTGAGCTATCTCAGTCTGGGTGCAGGAAGTACGCGGACACAGGAGTAGTCGCAGTGAGAATCCGTGCGAATAGCGACTGAATAGGAGGTGACCTCTCTCAAGTCTGGACATTGGAGTTGCCTTCAGACATAAAGAGGAGTGTCTGTGAAACTCCATACTGGTAACATATATCATATGTGTGTTTTTTTGGGCACAGATGGTAGAGTCTGGGTCCCGGATTAGAGAGGGCCATCTATCTAAGTGTAATTAGAGGCTAGACAAGCCCAGGTTTTCTGTTTATGATTTGTTTTATCTGTGTGCTGTGGACTTTAATAAAACTGGTTGCGGCCAGTTTTCACCAAACTGCTGTCTGAATGAACTGTTTTCCGTGCCATTCTGTCTACCCAGACACGATCCTAGAGCTAAACCCCCCGGAAAGGCTACAATTGCGGAGAATGCGGGGGCAGCGCAGGGCCTGGTACAGGTTGTGCTGGAGTGTGTATGCAGCACAGTGGCGAGAGACAGCATTAAGGCTAAGTGCCACGATCAGGAATATATTGCGTTTTTTTCGCGTTTTTCCGCGGTTTTCCCGCGGTAAAAAACGCGATAAAAACGCAAGCATTAAGCATCTATACATGTTAATGATTCCGCATGTTTTGGCCACTGTTGCGTTTTTTTTTTCCGCGAAAAAAAACGCTTTGCGGAAAAAATAGCAACATGTTCATTAATTTGCGGATGTAAGCGGTTCATGTGCGGTGGTACCCAGGGTCTGGAGGAGAGGAGACTCTCCTCCAGGCCCTGGGTACCATATCCCTGGTAAAAACAATAATTAAAATAAAAAATAATGATATTCTCACCTTCCGGCGCCCCCCCCGCAGCCTTCCCGCGGCCCCGCACCTTCCCGCCTTCAGCGACGCCTCCCGCAACTTCCGGCCCCAAAGAGTCCTTTGCGAGAATCACCCAATGGCATAGCGGTCTCGCGAGATGCTAACGTCATCGGTGTGTATTTGCCGCAAAGCATCCTTGGGACCGAGTTGCCGGGAGCGTCGCTGAAGGCGGGAAGGCTGCGGGGGCCGCCGGAAGGTGAGAATATCATTATTTATTATTTTTACATTAGATCTTTTTACTATTTGATGCGACATAGGCGGCATCAATAGTAAAAAGTTGGTCACACTTGTCAAACCTATGTTTGACTCGTGTGACCAACCTGTCAATCAGTTTTCCAAGCGATGCCTACAGATCGCTAGGAAAACGCTAGCATTCTGCAAGCTAATTACGCTTGCAAACGCTATTATTCTGGCGGGAATCAGCACACAAAAAAACGTGCGTATTTCCTGCGGGAGAGTGCGGGATTGCCGCGGAAATTTCCGCGCAATCCGCAACGTGTGAACTTAGCCTAAAGGTGAAGTCTATTGAAATAGCAGCAGAAAAAAAAAAAAAGTGTGTCAGCAGAAACGTCTGTTTGGAGCAGTCTGGAGAGACAGTGGCCCTGATAGGGTCTGCAGAGAGAAAATGTATGCACAGCAAAAGCTGAACTTGTTTGTAAAATGACTGTGGAATGTGCAGCAGCAAAAAAAAGTTTTGGAGCAGTCCTTAAAGAGACAGTAGCCCTAATAGACTTTGCAAAGGAAAAAAAAAAAAAAAGTGGTTGCACAGCAAGGCTGAATTTTCTGTGGAAAAAAAGCTGTGTAGTGTGTATGTCTTGAGTGAAGACTGCCGTTGTTAAGACAGAGAAGTCTGACAGCATGGATGACAGCATGGAGGCGCTGTTTGAACAAATGCACAAGTTAATGTGCAACATAAAACTGCCGTGGTGGAGACAGAAAATCCGGCAGTATGGAGGAACTCGTTGATACCTGGTGCAGGCCCAGCGAAGCATGGAGCACAGCGCCCTCAAGCCAGCAGCACATGCAGCAGGCCCAGCAGCAATTCCTGCACAGCAAGCAGGAAGAATAACCGGTTATTTGTTGAGCAGTGACAGCACCAAAAAGGATTTCGGTGCCGCGTCCCGAAGTAATGTTGTGAAGCACCGGCGTTGTCCGCTATAAAGAAGGCGGTAAGACGGTCCTTGAGAAAAATGACACCTCGTGATGATGTGGAGGTATATCTTACTAGTTTGAGAGACTGGCAGAGAAGGAGAATCTGACACTACATGAATGGGCCAAGGCGGTCGTACCCTATCTGATTGGGAACCCCAAAAAGTCTGGGCTGACCTGAGCAAGCAGGACAGCGAAGACTATGCCAAGTTGAAAGCGGCGATTCTTACCCTGGGTGTTACGGTTGCAGCCCGTTCCAGGAGAGTCCATGACTGGAGATACAGTTGGAGTCTGCAGTCGCAGGCCTGATTATGGAGTGAAAAGGTGATAGTGGACCGCTACAACCAAGCACGTCCTCCCTGAGGTACAGCCGTTCTGAGAGGTCGTCACTTCGGAGTTCCCCGGACGCGAACTCTCGCGGTAAGAGCGTTCCAGCTGTTGGGGACATGGGGTATGCTGATAAGCGGGTTCAGGCCCGAGGGGACATGGGGTGGGAGAGTGGATGGACAGTGTTGGAGCTGGCTGAAATTGCAGCCAACGTCCCAATAAGGGGGAGCCTATGGTTGTGATGTTGGCAGATCCCCTCTCCCCTGCGCAAGCCTGTGTGGGTCCACCTCAGCCGAAGAGAACTGGACCACAGGGGTCCCCGGTGGTTGTAAGTGACTGCCCAGCACAGGCCCTCTGGACTCAGAGAGTCCAGTGACTTCCGTATGTGACAGCCTGAGTGATAGGGACTTCATCCCGATAAGCACCTGAGGTGGTGTACATCCATGAAGACACCAAAGTCTACCCAAGGACTGCCGTGGACTTGGTCCCCAAACTCGGGGAGGTTTCATATGAAGTGGGGGGTATGAAGACCCTGGTGCACCCCGTTTATATTGGGTAATGACTTTCCCCGGTCTAAGGATCCTGGGGGAAAAATGTTCTGATGGGACAGTGTGATGAGCTCCTACTGAGGGTGCGCAGTCCGAGGGGCGGAACACAATGCTAGTGGGCCGTTAAACTTATGTGATAAGATGATGACCATGATAATATTGATAATGATAATGATGATCATGATTGAGATGCTGATATTGATAATGATGATAAATGCTAATCATAATAGTGATGATACTGATGATGACCGTGATAAAGAAGACATTTCTTTGCAGGTGATGTGGGAGAACGAGGATGGTGGTTCTCGGGAACCGAGTGTCCCTGACCTGCCTGGCTCCTGTGACAATTTTGGGAGTGAGCCGGTGCGAGACCCCACTCTAAAAAACGGCACAGGAAAATGGTAATTGTTCTGAATGAGGTTCCCAAGAGCCTGGCTCTGAGGAGAGGTTTCCTCATGCTGCCATGAACAATAACCTATTGTATAGGGACACTGAAGTCCAGGGAGAGGTCGTAAGTCAGCTCCTGTATCTGAGCTATATGGAAGTATAGTGCTGGGTTATCACATAGTCACATACTTGAGGGACCACCTGAGGGAAACCAGGGAAAGATGGTGAAGTTAATGTTTGGATGACATGTTAACTTAAGGTTCCAGATCAAGATGTGAATGAGAATAATTGTATAAACCCTGACAGTGAGCCGGATGTGAATGAAAATGAAGTTCTAACCCTGGAAGTGAGCCAGATGTGCTGAGAAAAGGGGGTCAGACGGATAGTGGTGGTGAAGTGAGTCATCTGATGACAATAAAGCAACCAGTGCAAGTGAGGAAGGCATGGTACAGAGGAGATTTGAGAGTCCCTGAAGGAAGGCTGAGGCTGACCTTGCAGTCGGACGGAGGATGGCATCTGAAGATGTTGTACCGTTGGCCGGTTCCCTGGCGAAGACTAAGGTGAAAGACAGGACTCTAGAAACTGAACACAGCAACAAGTGGATGCTGTGAAAATGAGAAAGTTATCAATGTATGGTGTGGATTCTGCATCAGGCCAAGGACTCGGAAGGTGATGCTGCGAGGTGGAGAAAGCCATGGAAGTGGTGGACACCAGGCCAGGTGCCTCACCAGAGGCTGATGTCTCAAGTGAAGCTGTGAGGAACAAATTGAAGAGTGGGGAATGACTCTGCCCCGAATATGTTCTGCTGGAGACAGCGGCGTGGACGGTGTACTGTCCGGATCCGTGGCTGCGACTCGCGAAGCTCGGGCCGGAAGTTCGGCGCCCGTGCGCCATCGGAGTTCCGAGTGACCCCCAAAGATCTGGATAAATCCAAAGATGAATTTTGAGACCTCGGTTGGCTTGTGAGCCAGGCGCATTTTCATGGAGTCTAACACTTGAACCACGTCCCAGTGAGTGGGGGGGCGATGTGTCGCTCCGTTGCCGCTGCAGATACACGGAGCTCAGATGGGATGCAGAAACGTGGTGGAAAAGAAGACTGATGGTAGGGCTTTGAGCTGTCCTACCAGAAGAGCCTGAAGAAAGGGCCGAAGACAAAAGGACGTCCAACAACTACAGGAGAAGATGCGTAGCCATGAGGATTCCTGGAGAAAGAAGTAAGAGCCTGAGTCTTATGCAAGTGAGCCTGTACCAGAAGAGGATAAAAATTAATGTGTACCCGACCAAGAAAAACGATCAGCTCCCTCTACAGTGCCAATCGTTTGAACTGTGGCTCAGAATGGTCAGAGACCATGACAGAGGCGCTTGGGTTCTGTGAGGCAGAATTTATGAATCAAATGATATTTAAGAAAGTAATTGCTAAAGAAAGTTCAGGGGGAATTAGAGAAAACCCCTATACCTCCTGTGACAGTTGGTACACAGGGTCAGTGCCCCAAAAAACAGGAGGTACGAAAGTTTCTGAGGAAGAATCAGCAGAGCTGTTCTGACGTGCCTGGTCGTACTTATCTGGTGAGCCACTATACCGAGACTGAGGCTGGCACTAAAGCCAAGATGAAACCGTGCGGATACCCAGGCCCGCAGAAGTATAGCCTGGGAGGGTACAGGGTAGTGAGGAGCTTCAGATGAAGAGAAAACTGATGTTGGCTATGACAGTGGTGAGGATGAAGCTGATGAGGGCCATGACTGGTCCAGAGTTCACTGTCTCTGTTGGATTGTTGACCAGCCCTCCGTCTGGATGACCAGCCCTCCGGTCTGGAGAAGAGGGAGGGGATATTGAGACAGTGAAGGAATATGTGGTGAATGAGGTGTTGTATATTTCACTAAGTACCTTGCTGACTGGTATGAGCGAAATGTGTGGCTTTGTAAACCTGGTGGTAAAGAAAGGTCACTACACCTGCCATTCAGTACAAACCTTTGCAGCTCAGACCTGGATCCCACTCAGGTTTGATTAGGAAGCCAGAAGTAGGTGCTTGGGAGCACAGTCAAGAGCTCATTCAGTCTGGACAAGGGGTCCAGGCACAGAAGGTGTCTCCAGAGTGTGGGAGCTGTCTTTAGCCCGGACACAGGGAGGTGTCCTGGCACAAGGAACAGTCTCTAAGTGTGTGAGCTATCTCAGTCTGGGTGCAGGAAGTACGCCGGACACAGGAGTAGTCGCAGTGAGAACCGTGCGAAATAGCGACTGAATAGGAGTGACCTCTCTCAAGTCTGGACATTGGAGTTGCCTTCAGACATAAAGAGGATGTCTGTGAAACTCCATACTGGTTAACATATATCATATGTGTTGTTTTGGGCACAGACTGGTAGATCTGGGTCCCGATAGAGAGGCATCTATCTAAGTGTAATTAGAGGGCTAGACAAGCCCAGGTTTTCTGTTTATGATTTGTTTTTATCTGTGTGCTGTGGACTTTAATAAAACTGGTTGCGCGCCAGTTTCACCAAACTGCTGTCTGAATGAACTGTTTCCGTGCCATTCTGTCTACCCAGACAGCGATCCTAGAGCTAAACCCCCCGGAAAGGCTACACAATGTATAAAGAAGTAAAGGGTATTCACCCTATGCCAGCTCACCAACCACCAACCAGAGTACGAGTCTGAAAGTCCGGACCAAGACATCAGCAGAGAAAATGAAGGAGCATCCACTTCTGTAGGAAGTACAATCTTTTATCAATCCAAAAATAAATCGTCACATAACGGTGTCCTCCAAATGCAAAAAGAGGAGAGTATGCCTACCAGCTGTACCAGCAACGCGGGTTTCGACCTAGATGGTCTAAAAGACCTCTAAGGTCGAAACGCGTTGCGGACAGCGGTAGTGCATACTCTCCGCTTTTGCATTTGGAGGACACTGCTATGTGACGATTTTTATTTTTGAATGAATAAAGAATTGCACTTTCTACAGAAGCTGGACTGCTCCCTTTCATTTTCTCTATTTTTGATATATGCCTTAATAAAAAGTATTTGATTAAAAAAAAATTGGGACTAGTTTTTAATCCGGCCTTCCTCCAACGTCTCATCAGCCGCTGCAGTAAATCACCAGGGTTAACGTGTTCCGTGCTGCTACAGCCAGTGTCGAATTCCGAACAAGGGTGGGTTGTTTTTGCTGGTTTAAATACTTGTTATAAAAAGGTTGAGGTGTACCCCACAGGGGAAAATTGTTTGCCAGCCCATACACATAGTGTATGGCATTCCAAGTGTATGAGACCCGCTCCTTTAAATTGGGCCTAGTCTTTAATCATGCCTTTCTCCACGTCTCATCAGCCGCTGCAGTAGATCACCAAGGTTAACGTGTTCCTGTGCTGCTATCGCCAGTGTCAAAATCCTAACAAGGGGGGTGTTTTTTGCTGGTGTTAAATACTTGTTATGGAAAAGGTTAAGGTGTACCCCACAGGGGAAAATGTTTGCCAGCACATACACTTAGTGTTATGGGCATTCCCAAGTGTAGGAGACCCTCTTCTTTAAATTGGGCTAGTTTTTAATCAGGCCTTCCTCCACGTCTCATCAGCCGCTGCCAGTAGATCACCAGGGTTAATGTGTTCCGTGCTTCTACAGCCAATGTCAAAATCCTAACAAGGTGGGTGTTTTTGCTGGGTGTTAAATACTTGTTATGGAAAAGGTTTAAGGTGTACCCCACAGGGGAAAATGTTTGCCAGCACATACACTTAGTGTATGGGCATTCCAAGTGTAGGAACCCCCTTCTTTAAATTGGCCTAGTTTTAATCAGGCCCTTCCTCCACGTCTCATCAGCCGCTGCCAGTAGATCACCAGGGTTAATGTGTTCCGTGCTGCTACAGCCAATGTCAAAATCCTAACAAGGGTGGGTGTTTTTTGCTGGGGTGTTAACCCTTTTCTGTCATCGGACGTACTATCCAGTCCATGTGACCTGGGAACTTAATTCCCAAGAACGGGATAGTACGTCCAAGGTGAATCAGATGCGCTCCCGGGGGGCGCAGCTCATCGCGGCCGGGTGTCAGCTGATTATCACAGCGACACCCGGCACTATGAGTCAGGAGCAGTCACGGACCGCTACATGGCACAATTAACCCTGGCACACCGCGATCAAACATGATCGCGGTGTACCGGGGCCACAGGGAGCATCGCGCAGGAGGGGGCTCCCTGCTTGCTCCCCTGAGGCCCTCAAAACAGCGCGATGTGATCGCACTTTCTGAGGCCTTCCTCCCTGCTAGGCCCCGGATCCAAGATGGCCACCGGGTACTGCAGGGAGGCGGCTTTCCTCAGTGCCTGCAGAGAGCAGGCGCTGGAGGAAACCTGCAGCAACTGCCTGTCACATCGCTGGTGTGACAGAGTGCTGTGCGCACTGTCACATGAGCGATCTGACCCTATACTGTGATGCCCCACCCTGGGACAAAGTAAAAAATTTTAAAAAAAAAAAATCACAAGTGTAAAAAAAAAAAATCCAAAATAAAATAAAAAAAAAAATTCCCCAAAAATTAATTTCTTCCTGTAAATAAAAAAAACAAAACAATAAAAGTTCACATATTTGGTTTTGCCGCGTCCGTAACGACACCACTATAAATCTGTCCCACTAGTTAACCCCTTTGGTGAACCCCTAAAAAAAAAAACAAAGCAAAAAATCATGCTTTATTCATATACCGCCGAACAAAAAAGTGGAATAACGCGCGAAAAAAAAAAAACGATATAAATAAACATGGTACCGCGAAAATGTCATCTTGTCCTGCAAAAAATGAGCCTCCATACAGCATCATCAGCGAAAAAAAAAAAAAAGTTATAGCTCGCAGAATAAAGCGATGCAAAAATAATTAGCTTTTATATAAAATTGTTTTATTGTATAAAGCGCCAAACATAAAAAAATAATAAATGAGGTATCACCGTAATCGTACTAACCCGAAGAATAAAACTGCTTTATCAATTTCACCACACGCGGAACGGTATAAACGTCCCCCCCAAAAGAAATTAATGAATTGCTGATTTTTGCTCATTCTAAACCTCCCAAAAATCGAAATAAAAGCGATCAAAAAATGTCACGTGTTCAAAAATGGTACCAATAAAAATGTCACCTCGTCCCACAAAAATAAGACCTCACATGACTCTGTGGGCCAAAATATGCAAAAATTATAGCTCTCAAATGTGGTTATGCAAAACCTATTTTTTGCAATAAAAAGCGTCTTTTAGCGGTGTGACAGCAGCCAAACATAAAACCCCTATAAGTAGTAAATCAAACCCCCTTTATCACCCCCTTAGTTAGGGAAAAATAATAAAATTTAAAAAATGTATTTATTTCCATTTTTCCAATTAGAGTTAGGGTTTGCGGCTAAAGTTAGGGTTAGAGTTGGGGCTAAAGTTAGGATTAGGGTTAGGGTGGGATTAGGGTTAGGGGGTGTTTAGGGTTAGGTTTGTGGTTAGGGTTATGGTTAGAGTTTGGGACAGGTTTAGGGGTGTGTTGGGGTTAGGGTTGGAGTTAGAATTGGGGGGGTTTCCCTGTTTAGGCACATCAGGGCTCTCCAAAATGCGACATGGACGCCCGCAGACCATTCCATCAAAGTCTGCAATCCAAACGTCACTACTTCCCTCCGAGCCCTGACGTGTGCCATACAGTAGTTTTCTCCCAATATTGGGTATCAGCGTACTCAGGAAATTGGACAACAACTTTTGGAGTCCAATTTCTCCTGGTACCCTTGTAAAAAAAAATATTGGGGGCGAAAAAATCATTTTTGTAAAAGAAAAAAGAATTTTTATTTTTACGCTGTACGTTATAAACTTCTGTGAAGCACTTTGGGGTTCAAAGTGCTCACCACACAGCTAGATAAGTTTCCTTGGGGGGTCTATTTTCCAAAATGGGGTCACTTGGGGGTTTCCACTGTTTAGGCACATCAGGGCTCTCCAAATGCGACAGACTCCAGCAGACCATTCATCAAAGTCTGCAATCCAAAACGTCACTACTTCCCTTCCGAGCCCTGACTTGTGCCCATACAGTAGTTTTCTCCCACATATGGGGTATCAGCGTACTCAGGACAAATTGGACAACAACTTTTTGGGGTTCAATTTCTCCTGTTACCCTTGGGAAAATAAAAAGTTGGGAACTAAAAATCATGTTTGTGGAAAAAATATGATTTTTTTATTTTCATGCTTGGGCGTTATAAAACTTTAGGAAATACCTGGGGGTTCAAAGTTCTCACCACACATCTAGTAAGTTCCTTGAGGGTCTAGTTTCCAAAATTGGTCATTTGTGGGGTTTCCACTGTTTAGGTAGATCAGGAGCTCTCCAAACACAACATGGCGTCCAGCCAATTCTGCGTTGAAAAAAGTCAAATGGCTCTCCTTCCCTTTCGAGCTCTGCCATGCACCCAACAGTGGTTTACCCCACATATGGGTATCAGCGTACTCAGGACAAATTGCACAATAACTTTTGGGGTCTTGTTACCCTTGGGAAAATAAAAATTGGGGTGAAAAGATCATTTTTTGTTGGAAAAAATTATGATTTTTAATATTACGGCTCTATCGTTAAAACTTGTGTGAAGCACTTGGGGTTCAAATTGTTCACCACAGATCTAGATAAGTTCCTTAGGGGGTCTAGTTTTCCAAAATGTGGTCACTTTGGGGGTTTCCACTGTTTAGGCTCTCCAAATGCAACATGGCGTCCATCTCAATTCAAGCCAATTTTGGTTGGAAAAGTCAAATGGCTCCTTCCATTCCGAGCTCTGCCATGCACCCAAACAGTGGTTCCCCCCACATATGGGGTATCAGCATACTCAGAAAAATTGGACAACAACATTTTTGGTCCATTTCTCCTGTTACCCTTGGGAAAAAACAAATTGGTGACTAAAAGATAATTTTTGTGGGAAAAAAATAGGATTTTTTTATTTTCATGACCGGGCATTATATACTTGTGTGAAGCACTTGGGGGTTCAAAGTGCCACCACAGATCTAGATAAGTTCTTTAGTGGGTCTATTTCCAAAAATGGGGTCACTGGTGGGGGTTTCCACTGTTTTAGGCACATCTGGGGCACTGCAAACGGAACATGACCCAACAACGTCTGCGTTCCAAAACGTTATTACTTCCTTCCAAGCCCTGCCGTGCGCCCAAACAGTTCCCCCCCCCCATTATTTGTTTCAGCATACTCGGAAAATTGGACAACTTTTGGGGTCCAATTTCCTTGGGAAAAATCAAAAATTGGGACGTAAAAATCATTTTTGTGGAAAATAGTTTTGTTTTTTTTTTCCACCCAGGCATTATAAACTTTGTGAAACACTTGCGGGTTCAAAGTGCTCACAACAGAACTAGATAAGTTCCATAGGTGGTCTCGTTTCCAAATGGTGTTACTTGTGGGTGGTTTCCACTGTTTTAGGTGCATCAGGGGCTCTCCAAACGCGACATGGCGTCCAATCTCAATTCCAGCCAATTTAGTTTGAAAAAGTCAAACGGTTGGCTCCTTCCCTTACGAGATCTTCCGTGTGTCCAAACAGTAGTTTTCCCCCCATATGGGTATTGGCGTACTCAGGAGAAATTGCCACAACAGCTTTATCTGTCCATTTTCTCCTTTTACCCTTGTAAAAAAAAAAAAAAGTTTGTTAATTTCATTTTTTTGCGACTAAAAAGTTAAATATTCATTTTTCCTTCCACTTTGCTCAGCTCCTGTTAAACACCTGAAGGGTTAATAAACTTATTGAATGTGGTTTTGAGTACCTTGAGGGGTGCAGTTTTTAGAATGGTGTCACTTTTGGGTATTTTCTGCCATATAGACCCCTCAAAGGTGACTTCAATGTGAGGTGGATCCCTAAAAAATATGGCTTTGTAAATTTGTTGTAAAAATGAGAAATCGCTGGTCAACTTTTAACCCTTATAATTTCCTAACAAAAAAAAATTTGGGTTCCAAAATTGTGCGGATGTAAAGTAGACATGTGGGAAATGTTATTTATTACTATTTTGTGTGACATATTTCTCTGTTTTAAGGAAATATAAATTAAAGTTTGAAAATTGGCACAATTTTTTCAAAATTTTCGCCATATTTTGCGTTTTTTTCAAAAATAAAACCAAGTTATATCGATAATTTTACCACTAACGTGACGTACAATATGTCACGAAAAAACAATCTCAGAATCGTGAAGATCCGTTGAAGCGTTCCAGAGTTCTAGCCTCATAAAGAGTGGTCAGAATTGTAAAAGTTGGCGCGGTCTTAACGTGCAAACCACCCTTGGGGGTTATGGGGTTAAATGCTTGTTATGGAAAAGGTTGAGGTGTACCCCACAGGGGAAAATGTTTGCCAGTCCATACACTTAATGTATGGCCATTCCATGTCTAGCGACCCACTCCTTGTAATGGACATTTTTTGTTAAAATGCCCTCCCGTTTCTTTCAAGGGGGGATTGGGTTTATTGTGGTGCATTTGACTTGGAAGCAGGGCAGGCCTTGCAGTCAATGCATAAGAAAAGGGAAGTGGAAGTACAAAATGAATAATGTGAAATGGATTTTCCTGGGCCCATCAGTACCTGGGTTCAAGTCTTTTTGGGGTGCATATGACTTGGTAGCAGGGCAGGGCTTGCAGCAATGCATAAGAAAACAGAATGGGAGGACAAAACGAATAATGTGAAGTGTATTTTCCTGGGCCCATCCAGTAACTGGGTTCAAAGGCATATTGGGGTGAATATGACTTGGTAGCAGGCAGGGCTTCAGTCAATGCATAAGAAAACAGAATGGGAGGACAAAACGAATAATGTGAACTGGATTTTCCGGGCCCTTCCAGTACCTGGGTTCAAAGCTTATTGGGGTGCATATGACTTGGTATCAGGGCAGGTCTTGCATTCATGCAACACTTTATTGGAAGCCCTCCTGGACATCTCATGAATGGGGTATTGGGTGGGTCGTAATTCTTGGCAGCCCATCCACTCACAGCATAGGCTATAAAAGTTTAGGAGACCCACTGTTTTAACCCCTTCCCGACCTTTGACACAGCGTATGCGTCATGAAAGTCGGTGCCAATCCGACCTATGAAGCATACCCTGTGTCATGAAAGGATCGCGTTCCTGGGGCCGGGAGACCGGGTCACTCAAAGGTCACCCGACCCGAAAGGGACAGGACCCTTTGTGCTTCACCACAGGGGGGTTGGCTTAAGCCCCCCGGGCCACGATCGCTTGATTGGCTGTTAAAAGTGAAAACAGCCAATCAAGCAATCTGTAATATTTCACCAATTAATTGGTGAAATATTACAATCCAGCCATGGCTGGACACCGAGCCCTGACCCCCCCACACGTCAGTCACGGCAGCGATCGGCCCCCACCACCAAAAGAGTGGCGGTGATCGGTCACCGCCATCACTATCTGCTCCCCTCCTCCTTTGCTCCGCTGCCCCCACCTTCCGATCCCCCCCCTAACCTTCCGACCCCCCCCTTCCCCTTCCCGGTCCACTGATGTCCCTGGCTCGTCCCGGCGTCCGCCCGGGCCTCTCATGGGCACCGCCATCTTGGAAATGGCGGGCGCATGCGCAGTGCGCCCCCCCAGTGTCCAAAAATTTATTTTGATCACTGTGATAAACTGTCACAGTGATTCAAAATAAAAAAAAGTAAATGAACCCCCCCTTTATCATAGTAGGGACAAATAAAAAAAATAAAGATTTTTTTTTTTTTCCTATAGGCCCTGTGCACACGTTGCGGATTTTGCTGGGATCCGCAGCGGATTTTGCTGCGGTCCGCGGCGGATTTTGCTGCGGATTCCGCGGCGGATTTGCTGCGGATCCGCGCGGATTTTGCTGCTGATCCGCAGCGGATTTTGCTGCTGATCCGCAGCGTTTTGCTGCGGATCCGCAGCTTATTTTGCTGCGGATCCGCAGCGGAATTATCTGCGGATCCGCAGCTGATTTTGCTGCGGATCCGCAGCGATTTTGCTGCGATCCGCAGCGGATTTTGCTGCTGATCCGCAGCGGAATTTGCGCTGAATCCGCAGCGGAATTTGCTGGCTGATCCGCAGCGAAATTTGCTGCTGATCCGCAGCGGAATTTGCTGCTGTCTGCAGTGATTTTGCTGCTGATCCGCAGCAGATTTGGGCGCTGCGGTATCCACAGCACATCCAGAAACCATGTACAGTAAATGCAAATAAATGGTAAAAAAAACGCTGTGCACATGCTGCGGATTTTTCAGCGCGGATTTGCTGGGTTTTAAATCCGCAGCATGTCAATTCTTTTGCGGATTCTGCAGCAGTTTACACCTATTCCATTATAGGTGTAAAACCGCAGGGGAAAAACCGCGCTAAATACGCAGGTAAAAAACGCAGGTCATTTTACCTGCGGATTTTTAGAAAAATCTGCAAAACGTGGCACGGGAGTTAGGGTTAGGCTGGGTTCATATTGCATTATGGCAGTCCGTTAGATGGACTGCGTTTCACCGCGGTAATAACGCGGTGTAATGCAGTCCGTTAACGCTGCCATTCACCCCATTTGTGTGCGCATCGCAACGCATCGATAAGCGGCATGCGTTCGCGACTGCCGTCATTCAGTGACGGAGCCCGGACACGGGCTGCAGCGTCAGCATCTGCTGATTCATCTGCTCTAGCGGGTATAGCATAACGCGATTGCGTTATGCTATACCGTTACCAGCCCGTCAACGCTACGTGTTTGAACGGGCTGGTAAAACACAATATAAACCCAGCCTTAGGGTTAGAACTAGGGTTAGGGTTAGCATTAGGGTTAGAATTAGGGTTAGGTTAGAATTAGGGTTATGGTTAGAATTTGGGTTAGGGTTGGAATTTGGTTAGGGTTGAAATTTGGGTTAGGTTTGTGGTTAGGGTTAGAGTTAGGATAGTGTTAGGGGTGTTTTGGGCTTAGGGTTGGATTAGGGTTAGGCTTTGGGTTAGGTTTATGGTTAGAGTTTGGGATTAGGTAGGGGTGTGTTGGGGTTAGGGTTATGGTTAAGGTTTGTATAGGGTTAGGGGTGTGTTGAGGTTAGGGTTGGGGTTGAGGGTTGGAGTTAGAATTGAGGGTTTCCACTATTTAGGCACATCAGGGGTCCCATAAAACGCGACATGGCGCCACCATTGATTCCGCAAATTTTGCATTCAAAAAGTCAAACAGTTCTCCTTTATCCAAGCCCCGCTGTATGCCCAAACGTGGTTTACCCCCACATATGGGGTATCGCGTACTCGGGAAAAATTGCACAACAACTTTTGGGGGTCTAATTTCTCCTGTTAACATTGGGAAAAAAATTGGGGACTAAAAAAATTATTTTTGTGGAAAAAAAATTATTTTTTATTTTCACGGCTCTGCGTATAAACTTCTGTGAAGAACTTGGAGATCAAAGTGCTTACCCACACATCTAGAGGAGTTCCTTGGGGGATCTAGTTTCCCAAAATGGGGTCACTTGGGGGGGTTCTACTGTTAGGCACATCATGGCTCTGCAAACGAACATGACGCAGCAGACCTTTTCCATCAAGTCGGCATTTTCAAAACGTCACTACTTCCCTTCCGAGCCTCGACGTGTGCCCATACAGTAGTTTTCTCCCACATATGGGATATCAGCGTGCTCAGGACAAATTGGACAAACAACTTTTGGGTCTAATTTCTCCTGTTACCCTTGGAAAATAAAAAAATTGGGGGACTAAAGATCATGTTTGTGGAAAAAATATGATTTTTTTATTTTCATGCCCGGCATTATAAACTTCTGTGTATCCCTTGGGGGTTCAAAGTGCTCACACA
This sequence comes from Oophaga sylvatica, assembly GCA_033576555.1. Taxonomy (NCBI): domain Eukaryota; kingdom Metazoa; phylum Chordata; class Amphibia; order Anura; family Dendrobatidae; genus Oophaga; species Oophaga sylvatica. The sequence continues at coordinate 19,835 of JARQOD010011065.1, forward strand.
CATCTAGATAAGTTCTTTGCTTGGTCTAGTTTTCCAAATGGGGTCACATGTGGGGTTTCTACTGTTTAAGCACATCAGGGGCTCTGCAAACGTAAAGACGCCCGCAGACCATTCCATCAAAGTCGGCATTTCAAACGTTACTACTTCCCTTCCGAGCCCCAATGTGTGCCCGAACAGTGGTTCCCCCCCACATATGGGGTACTAGCGTACTCAGGACACACTGGACAACAACTTTGAGGTCCAATTTCTCCTGTAACCATTGTGAAAATAAAAAATAGAGGCCAAAATTCATTTTTTTGAGAAAAAAAATGATTTTTTATTTTCACGGCTCTGCGTTATAAACTTCTGTGAAGCACCTGGGGGTTCAAAGTGCTCACTTGCATCTAGATAAGTTCCTGGGGGTCTAGTTTCCAAAATGGGTCACTTGTGGGGAGCTCCAATTTTAGGCACACAGGACTCTCCAAATGCGACATGGCAACCGCTAAATATTCCAGCATATTTTCCATTCAAAAAGTCAAATGGCGCCTCCTTCCCTTCTGAGCCCTGCCGTGCGCCCAAACAGTGGTTTATGACCACATATGAGGTATCTGTGTACTGAGGGAGACATTGGCCAACACATTTTAGGATCCAATTTATCTGTTGCCCATGTGAAATGAAAAAACTGAGCTAAAAGAAAATTTTTGTGAAAAAAAAGTACTTTCTTTTATTTACGGATCAATTTGTGGAGCACCTGGGGTTCAAAGTGCTCACGTGCATCTAGATAAGTCCTTAGGGGGTCTAGTTTCCAAAATGGGTCACTTGGGGGAACTCCAATGTTTAGGCACACAGGGACTCTCCAAATGCGACATGGCAACCGCTAAATATTCCAGCATATTTCCATTCAAAAAAGTCAAATGGCGCTCCTTCCCTTCTGAGCCCTGCCGTGCACCCAAAAAAGTGGTTTATGACCACATATGAGGTATCTGTGTACTCAGGAGAAATTGCCCAACAAATTTTAGATCCAATTTATCCTGTTGCCCATGTGAAAATGAAAAAAACTGAGGCAAAAAAAATTTTTGTGAAAAAAAGTACTTTCTTTTTTTTAGGGGAACAATTTGTGAAGCACCTGGGGGTTCAAAGGCTCACTATCATCTGATAATCCTTAGGGGGCTAGTTTCCCAAATGGGGTCACTTGTGGGGACTCCAAGTTTAGGTCACGGGACTCTCCAAATGCGACATGGCAACCGCTAAATATTCCGCATTTTTTTCCATTCAAAAAGTCAAATGGCCGCTCCTTCCTTTCGAGCCCTGCCGTGCGCCCAAACTGGTTTGGACCACATTGAGGTATCTGTGTACTCAGGGAAATTCCCAACAAATTTTAGGACCTTTATATTTGTTGCCCATGTGAAAATGAAAAAATGAGGCAAAAAAGAAAATTTTTGTGAAAAAAAAGTCTTCTTTTTTTACGGATCAATTTTAAGAATGGGGGTTCAAAGTGCCGCTGGCGCCCACAAGTGGTTTATGACCCAATGATTATCTGTTTACTCAGGAAAATTGCCCAACAAATTTTTACCGTTGCCCAGTAAAAAATAAAAATTGAGCTAAAAGAAAAATTTTTGTGGAAAAATTAAAAAGTCCATTTTTTCCTTCCACGTTGCTTTAGTCCTGTGAAGTACCTAAGGTTAATAATCTTCTTAAGTATTTTGAGTGCTTGGGGGTCATTTTTTTTAAAATGGTGTCCTTTTGGGTATTTTTCCCTTTATAACCCCTCAAAGGACTTCAAATGTGAGGTGGTCCCAAAAAATGGTTTTGAAATTTTGCTGTAAAAATGAGAAATCCTGGTCAAATTTTAACCCTTATAAACTTCCTAACAAAAAAAAATGTTCCAAATTGTGTGATGTAAAGTAACAGTGGGAAATGTTATTTATTAACTTTTTGTGCACATAACTCTCTGGTTTAACAAAAAAAAAAAATTTTTAAAATTACTCGCCTGATGCCCCTGTAAAAATAGGCTCGTGACTTTGAGTCCCTCCTTCATAAATGAAAACAAGATATGTCGCATTGGTCGCCCACCACATGGCCAGCTAGGGGTTGGGTAAATGTTCCAATGACATTCCCAGTGAATGCATTTGTTTTGGTTGAAAGCAATGTAAAGTTAAAAGCTTCAAAAAGCTGCATCTGAGATAGCCCAATTGGTGGACAAAAATTTTTGGTCTGGGGTTTTTAATTATTTTGCCTTTAACAAGTCATTAACCTGGAAAGGATGTACCTTAACATATTTTCCAGTAAAATCCGTTTTGGTTTGGTTTTTTTTGGTGTGCAGGTAAAAATGTTATGAAACTTTGACAACATTGTTTAAAGCTGTGAACTTTGAGTCAGGAATGCTTCCAGGGGTGATCCCCATGATGTCCCCGTATCATTTGAGCAATGTTTTCCATCATTTTCAGACGCATTTACACTTTCAAAGGACCCCCCGGGTTTGGGTCGCGGCAAAAATGCTCGGGTCTCCCCTAGACTTACATTGGGCTCGTTGTTCTGTCCGAGTACCCCAGTATTCCAATCTGTTCGACCCGAGCATTTTAGTGCTCGCCCATCACTAATAATTACGCTAACAGACTGCAAAAAAAAATACAATGTTTGGTCTAAACTCGCCAAACTTTGAGCATGCACAGATATCAGCTGGCACGGCGATACCACTCGACAAATGTGTGCCCTGTTTTTTTTATTTTTGGGCTAACTAGTGCTGTATATCAGTACTGTGACACCCAGGACAAAAAAAAGGAAAACCGGCCTAAACTGGCCAAACTTTGAGCACACACAGATATGAGCTGGCACGGAGATACCTCTACGAGAAATGTTTTTTTTTGTTTTATTTGTGTTTTTTTGTGGCTAATAGTGCTGTATATAAGTACAGTTTCACCCAGGACACAAAAAAGAAAACCGCCGTAAACTGGTAAAACTTTGAGCACACACAGATATGAGCTGCCACGGGGATACCACTATGACAAATGTGTGGGCTGTATTTTTTGGAGGGGGTAAATACTGCTGTATTTAGTACAGTTGACAGCCAGGACAAAAAAAGAAAACCGCCGTAAACTGGCCAAACTTTGAGCACACACAGATATGAGCTGCCACGGAGTTACCACTACGACAAATGTGTTTTATTGTTTCTTTTTAATTGATAAATACTGCTGTATTTAAGTAGTTTCACCCAGGACAAAAAAAAAAAAATGCCGTAAGCTGGCCAAACTTTGCGCACGCACAGATATGAGCTGGCCCGGAGAAACCCTACGACAAATGTGTTTTTTTTTTTTTTTTTTGGGGTGGGGTAAATAATGCTGTATATAAGTACAATTTCACCCAGGACAAAAAAAAAAAATGAAAAATGAAAAACTTTGAGCTCGCACAGTTATGAGCTGGCACGGAGATACCACACCAAAAAATGTGTGACTTGTACTCCAATCACTGCACGACCACAACAAAGATGGCTGTGGCGTTTAATTGCCTGGTAGCCAACCCTGCATCATGTAGTCCGCCAAAAAAGCTGTTTGGAGACCCGAGTTCCCTCCGAGAAATCCCAGAAATGCTCGGTGCTCGCCGATACACCGAGTACCGTGATACTCGGGCGAGTAACGAGTAGTGGTGAGCAGCACGTTTGCTCAACACTAATCCTAAGCCTTAACAATACCAAAAAACATTTTAGAAAATGATATTCTGATCAAGTTTGTTGTTCTAGTAAGACTTGTAATTCCAAATGATAGGCTTTGGGCACAGTTTTACAACTGCAGCAATATCAGTTAATGTTTTTTTTTACCTTTTTTAACTATTTTCTATTATCTCCTGTGGACAATTTCATATCATTTTTTTTGCGTTAAAATAATGATCCTATTACATTTTTCCCCAAACATAAAGTTTATTTAGCTTTAGTTTCAATTATTTCACTCTTGAGCTTTGTTACTAATGACTTTCCTTCTACACGGGTAGTTTAAATCTCAATTCTTTGCCTTAAAGCATTTCTGTGACAATGCTAGCCTTGATAAATCAGGCCCATCATGTTTTCCCTTTCAGTTGAAGGCAAATTTGTAGTGGGATTGCACTCGTATAGTAGATTGGCATGCTATCAGTGGAGTGGGGTATGTTGCCCTGTATGTATCATTGAAGAAAATCAATGTGAGCTCAAAGGGTTATAGCAAAGTGACATGGTATTTTATTCTGAAATGCAGCATGTAGAGATGTCAATGTTAGAAGATGACAAATCTTTTAAAATTTGAATTTGCCAACTTCGCCAAATTTTCCGCAATAATGCTGCTTGTAGTATAACTCACTGTCTCCTTGAAGACTGGCCGCAGGTTGGGTTTTTAATGGGGGTCATAATGACAGGCAGAGAGATCTTCAACAGACCCCGAGATTTAACAGGTTAACAGTCACAGGCAGATTTTCCGCTCCACTGGTGTCTGTCAGAGGGCAATTCCTTGCTGGTGTTGCAGCCATTATCTACCGAGTTTGGTGCGCGCTCACCCCGTGGGGTCCACTTCATACACTTTCTAAACCCACTTGCACGTACATGTACTTTGGGTATCGGTAAGGGGTTAAATTAATTACTATAATTGTAATATATATATATAATGTGTTGTATTGCATTCTACAATGTGCAATTTGGGCCAGAGACCAATTTACTTATGTTTCAATTACATCACTGTTCATTATTGTTCTGCTCTGCATGAAAATCATCCTAAAAAAAATCAAGCTTGCAAAGCTTAATTAAGATTCCCATGGTCTCAGATGCAGTATAAAATGTTTCTTTCTCCTTCCCAGAAGGACATCTATACAATTATTTTTCCATATGGCATGTCAATCCTTGATTGATGTCTCCGTGGAGGATGTTTAAGCGAGACCTGTAAAATGGCAATAAATCATCTTATTGCCTGAAGGCAAAAAGACAACCTGGGTATTGCCTGCAGTATCTTCTGCACCAGTGTTTCTAAAATTTGGGGAATGTAATTACCAGCAAAATCATATTTTATTTTCCCAAAAAAACATTATTGTGCATTTTTTTGATAAAAA
>JARQOD010011066.1:0-24873 GCA_033576555.1 Oophaga sylvatica
GTGAGGTGGTCCCTAAAAAAAATGGCTTTGTAAATTTTGTTGTAAAAATGAGAAATCGCTGGTCAACTTTTAACCCTTATAACTTCCTAACAAAAAAAAAATTTGGTTCCAAAATTGTGCTAATGTAAAGTAGACATGTGGGAAATGTTATTTCTTAACTACTTTGTGTGATATATTTCTCTGTTTTAAGGGAATAAAAATTCAAAGTTTGAAAATTGCAAAATTTTCAAAATTTTCGCCATATTTGCGTTTTTTTCAAAATAAACGCAAGTTATATCGAAGAAATTTTACCACTAACATGAAGTACAATATGTCACGAGAAAACAATCTCAGAATCGCGAAGATCCGTTGAAGCGTTCCAGAGTTATAACCTCATAAAGAGACAGTGGTCAGAATTGTAAAAATTGGCCCGGTCATTAACGTGCAAACCACCCTTGGGGGTGAAGGGGTTAAAATTATAGACTATGCATGTCTTTGTCAGTGGGAAAACTTACAAAATCAGCTAGGGATCAAATACTTATTTCCCCCACTGTATGCTTTTTATCATGCCGATGGAAAAAAGTGTAATAAAAAATGAACAAAAAAACAAATATAAATAAAAATGGTATAGCTGAAAACATGATCTTGTCCCGCCAAAAAAAAAAACAAGTCAAAGCATCTCCATCAATGCAAAAATAAAAAGTTGTAACTCTCAGAATATAACTACTCAAAAAATAATATGTTTTCAATAAAATAGTTTTTTTGTGTAGAAGCGACAAAACAAAAGAAAAAATATATAAATATGTCATCACTAATCATACTGACCCGAAGAATAAAGCTGCCTTAACACTTACCACATGATGAACAGCATAAAAAACCACAGTGAGAGACATTATCTACAAGTGGCGAAAACATTCAACAGTGAGGAACCTTCCCAGGAGTGGCCGGCCAACCAAAATTACCCCAAGAGTGCATCAAAGTTGCATCCAAGAGGTCACAAAAGACCCCACAACAACATTCAAAGAACTGCAGACACTTACTTGCCTCAGTTAAGGTCAGTATTCATGAGTCCACAATAAGAAAGTCTGGGCAAAAATGGCATGCATGGCAGAGCTACAAGATGAAAACCACTGCTGAGCAATGAGACTGGTCTCAGTTTTACCAGAAAACATCTTGATGTTCTTGTTGTTCCTCAATACTTTTGAGTGAATACTCTGTGGACTGACTAGACAAAAGTTGAACATTTTGGAAGGTACAGTGGGTTCGAAAAGTATTCAGACACCTTTAAATTTTTCACTCTTTGTTTCATTGCCGCCATTTGGTAAATGCAAGGAAGTTCAATTTTTTTTTCTCATTAATGTACACTCTGCACTCCATCTTTACTGAAAAAAAAACAGAAATGTAGACATTTTTGCAAATTTATTAAAAAAGAAAAACTGAAATATCATATGGTCATAAGTATTCAGACCCTTTGCTCAGACACTCATATTTAAGTCACATGCTGTGCATTTCTTTTTGATGCTTACTGAGATTGTTCTACTCCTTCATTGGAGTCCAGCTGTGTTTAATTAAACTGATAGGACTTGATTTGTAAAGGCACAAACCTGTCTATATAAGACCCCACAGCTCACAGTGCATGTAAGACCAAATGAGAATCATGAGTCAAATGAACTTGCCAAGGAGCTCAGAGACAGAATTGTGGCAGGGCACACATCTGGCCAAGGATACAAAAGAATTTCCGCAGTACTCAAAGTTCCGAAGAGCATTACACTCTGCATTTACCAGTCGAGATGGGGTGCAGAGTGTACATTAATAAAAAAAAACTTTTTTACATTTACCAAATGGCTGTAATGAAACAGAGTGAAAAATTTAAAGGGGTCTGAATACTTTCCGAACCCACTGTATATGCGCCATTACATCTGGTGTAGAAGTAACACAGCATTTTTAGAAAAGGAACATCATACATCATACTAACAGTAAAATATGGTGGTGTTAGTGTGATAGTCTTGGCTGTTTTGTTGCTTCAGGACCTGGAAGATTTGCTGTGATAAATGGAACCATGAATTCTGCCATCTGCCAAAAAAATCCTGAAGAAGAATGTCCAGCCTTCTGTTTGTGATGTTAAGCTGAAGCACATTTGGGTTATGCAGCAGGACAATGGCTTAAGAAATACAAAATTAAAACTTTGGTGTGGCCTAGTCAAAGTCCTGACGTTAATCCGATTGAAATGCTGTGGCGTGACCTTAAAGCGACTGTAACCATCCAATGTAACTGAATTATAACAATTCTGCAAAGATGAGTGGGCCGAAATTCCTCCAGAGCGTTGTAAAAGACTCATTGCCAGTTATCGCAAACTCTTGATTGCAGTTGTTGCTGCTAAGGGTGGCCCAGCAAGTTATTAGTAGTGATGGGCGAGGACGAAAATGCTCGGGAGCTCGTTGCTTGGGTTGAGCAAATTGGAATACTCTGGTACTCGGACAGAACATTGAGCCCAATGTAAGTCTATGGGAGACCCAAGCACTTTTACCACAATTCCCCCTGGGGTTCCTTTTAAGGTCTAAAAACTCCTGAAAATGATGGAATCACTGCTCAAATGAAACGGGATTATCATGGGGATCACCCTAGGAAGCATTTCTGACTCCTAGTTCACAGCTGTAAACAATGTTGTCAAAGTTTCATGCCATCTTTACCGGTGCACCAAAAAACATACCAAAACGAAACCAAAACGGATTTTGCTGGGAAATATGTAAAGGTACATCCTTTCCAGGTTATTGACTTGTATAGAAGGCAAAATAATTAACCCCAGTCCAAAATGTTCCTCCCCCACTTGAGTTACGTTCAGACGCAGTGTTTTTGTAGCGTTTTTCAAATTTAATATTGCTTTCAACCAATACAAACTCATTTACTTGGAAATATTGTAACATTTAACAACCCTAGCTGGCCATGTGGTGTGTGACACAAAAGCAGACATCTTGCTTTATTTATGAAGGAGGGACTCAAAGTCACAGAGCCTATTTTTACTGGGGCATCAGGCGGCATTAATCTTCTTAAAGGGCCATTATTAAACAGTGGGTCTCCTAAACTGTTATTGCCTATGCAGTGAGTGGCTGGGCTGCCAAGAATTACGAAGCACCAGAATACCCCTTTCACGAGAGGTACAGGAGGTCTTCCAGAAAAAATGTTGCATTGAATGCAAGGCCTGGCTTGCCCCAAAGTTACATGCACCCCAATAAGCTTTTCAAGCCACGTACTGGATGGCCACCAAAATTTGGGGTGATGGGCAATACTGATTGGTGACACTTCTAGACCCACGCTACAAGGAGAACTTTACATCTCTTATTCCAGAGGCAGACAGGTGTACTAAAATGTTGAAGGAACATAGGGCTCTTCTTGCAGAATTATTAAAAATTCACATCTGAAAACGCTGGCAACAGAGGTCAAAGTTTGTTGGCCAAGCAAGGAGTACTGCTGAGAGAGGCACAACTCCAAGCCAGGAAAGGCAGTGGAACACTGGCAAAGTTTGGGGAGAGTTTTCTCAGACCCTCCTATCGCCCTGTCCCTGAGGCGCAGGGGACTCTCACATTGAGTGAAAGTTTTTGAAAATGCTGAGGGAGTACCTTGTTGACTGTGCCAATGTCCTCTGTCATTCCTCTGTGCCTTATAATTATTGGTTATCCACGCTGAATACGTGACATGAACTGGATTTTTCTACTGCGCATGTGCGCTGTACTCATGGTCAAGGAGCGCACCGCGCCTCGCTCTCTTGCAGTTACTGGACAAACGGTGCCTGGTAAATGGCAGTACCGCTTTTAGTGTCGGGAGACAATGGGAATTGGCCTTTACAGCGCCACTGCTCTAAGGATGGAGCACGCTACTCAGCCTCCTATGCGCTGCTTGTCCATGCCAAAAATCTTTGATGTCTTGCCCGCTTTCTCATAAGCTGGCCCCATGTCTCTAGGGCACCGGGTCTGTCATTTCGAAGCAGGGTCGGCGCTTCGGGTGCATAGTGCACTGCCCTCCTTGCTGCTCACATGATCACAGCTGGGGACTCACTCCTGCTTTGCTTTTGCTTTCCCTCAGCTTCCGGCCAGGTTCCTTGTCTAAACATGATCCCTCTTTCTGTGTAATGGGGCCTGTCCATTACCCTATTCCTTCCGCCGGAAAACAGGGGACGCAACCTTGACAGTTTCGGACATGGCGCAGCACAGGTACCCACAGCCCTGTCATCCTGTCTCTGTACATATCTGGCAAATCAGTTCTTTAATGCAGGCAACATAGATGGCTTGTGCTTCCAATTTTCTAGAGAAAATTGTACAGTACATCCAGAACAGTTTCAACTTGAAAGACTTTGTAGCTCATATATGTGTATGTTTAGAATTATGTTACATCATTTGTGTGATTAATTATTCATACCTATTTGGTTCCCAATACATTCATCTTTTTCTTCAAGTCTTTGTAATAAAATGTTGTAAGAGTTAAAGCAACTTGTTGAAGTGTGTTTTACCTCAAATGTGAAACTACTTGTCAGGGCCGGCTCCAGGTTTTTGTGGGCCCCGGGCGAAAGAGCCTCAGTGGGCCCCTTTAAAACAGACCATGATTCATGATGCACAGATACAGCGGAGAAATATATATATATATATATATATATATATATATATATATATATAGATAGTACAAGGCCAAAGATTTCACTTCTTACATTACATGAGTGATATCTAGTGTAAATTTTCAGTAGCTCAGAAACCGGCTAATCCTCGCAGCGCACAGTGCAGACCAGACAGTATAGTCATCCATACAGTATTATGGGCTCCACATAGTTCTCCATACAGTATTATGGGCTCCACATAGTCCTCCATACCGTATTATGGGCATCACATAGTCCTCCATACAGAATACTGGTCCCACTGGCGGACACAGAGATAAAAGGGCCCCTGTGCAAGAATTATACATGGGCCCATTACAGCCCAAGAGCTCTTAAAAATGCAAAATTGCATCGGCTTTGGAGGTAGAAATGGGCCCCCTGGGCACCAATGATATGTCCGCCCCTGACTGGTCCCCATATAATGCTCCTTACAGAACACTGGTCCCCATATCATGCTCCATACAGAATACTAGTCCCCATATCATGCACCATACAGAATACTGGTCCCCATATCATGCTCTATGCAGAATACTGGACCCCATATAATGCTCCATACAGAATACTGGTCCCCATATAATGCTCCATACAGAATACTGGTCCCCATGCTCCATACAGAATACTGGCCCTCATATCATGCTCCATACTAGAATACTTGTCCTTGCCTACTTTCATTCTGCGGCAGAATGGGTAATAGACAGAAGGTGGTGGGTGCCGCACCTCGGGTGGTGGAGACACGACAGTGTTGTGAACGTATTGGAGACAATTTCTGAGCGGAGGCTCCCTCTGGTGGTTGCTGTCGGTACTGAAGCTGTATCAAATGACTGGGCCTCCTCAGCTGGCAGCGATACCTGGCAATCAGGAGTCACTGACTGGACTGATATAAAGGAGCTGCCTTCCCATTAACCTCACCGGTGATCAATTGTTCTTTCCTGGTTCATTTGGAAGTCTGCTGATGTCTTGCCTGCGTCTGCTACTTTCAGATAAGATATTTTCTGCCTATTTCTGCTGTGTTTGCTATTTCCATTTTTGTCTGCACCTTTGTGGAGGTTAGCCGGGTCCCCTCATGGGGCCTGTACTTCTCTCTGTTTTCTGTAGCCACTATTATTTGTTCAATTGCTCTTTCCCTGCTTTTTGAGTGGCTGCAGGTTAGCCTTGTTCACTCTGAGATCGGATTTAGTGGGTGGCGAGATCGTGTGATCTCAGCATTTTTGTAATCAGAAGTGTTGGAAGTTTTGCTAAGGTTTGCTGGGTTGCAGATAGTATTCTGTTCTTTCCTGTCCTATTTAGTCAGTGTTTGGCCCCTGCATTTGCTCTCTCTATTTTATGTTTGTGTTTCATCTTGTCTAACCGCCATTATATGTTTGAGGGCTGCCTATTCCTTTGGGGCTCTACTCTGGAACAGTTAGCTTTCCTGTTTTCTGTCTTTAGGTGTAGCTAGCTCTCCAGCTGTGCCGAGGCGTCTAGGATCACCGTAGGTACACTCCACGGCTGCTTCTAGTTGTGTGGTTAGTTTAGGGATCTGCAACCCATAAGTTCCCGACCTCTCAGGTTGTCATGTATAGTGTACAGTTCCTATAGCGTCTTGTGCTTGGGTGCGAGGAAAACACAGGAGACATAGGTTGAAATGAAATGACTTGTATTACTTCATACAAGCATGCTGAAAAGTTCACACAGTTTGCAGGAATAGAGACAGGAGATACAGCAGGCCAGAGTAACTTCAAGCACTACAATAAATCTCCAAAGCAGGTTCAGGATCTCTTCTCTGTACCGTAATTCCTCTGCAAACATGGATTCACCAAACAGCAGGTTTCCAGAGTCCAAAAGTGTTCCAAGGTTCCTCAGTAGGGAATAGCTGGAGTACAAGTCCAAGGTTTCCAGAAGTCAGGTCACAGACTGACTGAGGCTTGATTCAGGAGCACTGATTGTTCAGCTGAGGCTGCTTAAGAAGCAAGAGGGAAGAATCAGGGCGGGAACATGAAAACTGGAAACTCCATATTAACTGAGGGCAAGAGCTGCAGAAAGACAGAAAGCAAAATGGCCGACGGAAAACTGAGTTTCAAGGAACATGTCAACAGAGACAAAGAACCTTACATTACTCCCCCCTTAGGGACAACCTCCGGATGACCTCAGACCAGGCTTGTCAGGGTACCTATGATGAAACTGGCGGAGCAGGCGAGGAGCATTTACATTATTGACTGGTTCCCATGAGTTGTCCTCCACTGGGTAGCCCTGCCATTTAATGAAATATTGCAACTGATTTCTGTACAGCCTGGAATCTAGAATCCTTTCCACCATAAATTCTTCCTGACCATCGACCAGCACTGGGTCAGGGCAAGGAGAAGAACGTCCAGGAAACGTATTGGGTGTTGCAGCCTTTAGTAGGTTAAGTAGTTTAGGTTTAGTAGTACATGAAAGACAGGGTGGATTCTCATAGTTCTGGGCAGTTGAAGACGACAAGCAACAGCACTTATAATCTTACTGATCTTATAAGGTCCAATGTACTTATGTCCCAATTTAGACGATGGAATCTTTACTTTAAGATTTCTGGTTGACAGCCAGACCAAATCTCCTACCTTGAAAGCTGGTGCAGGTTTACGAAATTTATCTGCTGCTTTCTTGTACCTTTCCTGAGCCAATTCTAGATTTTCCTTTAGAAGATCCATATTCTTTTGTAAAGAAGTGATTCTTTCAGCCACTGCCGGCAAGGGCGTATCTATGGGAAATCGAGGAAGAATGTTAGGATGATAACCTAGATTGGAGTAAAAAGGAGACTGCTTAGTGGAGGCGCTCTGAGAGTTGTTATAAGAGAACTCAGCCAGTGGAAGTAGATCCACCCAATCATCCTGTAGGTGGCAGATAAAACAGCGGAGATACTGCTCCAGGGTCTGATTGGTTCGTTCTGTCTGTCCATTAGTCTGGGGATGAAAAGCAGAAGAAAGGTTTACTTTAATGTCCAATGCTGCACAGAAATTTTGCCAAAACCTTGAAGTGAATTGCACCCCTCGATCCGAAATGACCTCATCCGGTACTCCATGTAAGCGAAACACATTCTTAATCATCAAGTCTGATGTCTGTTTTGCAGTGGGTAAGCCGACACAAGGGATAAAATGAGCTGCCTTTGTTAGACGGTCAACCACCACTAGAATGGTGTTCTTCCCTTGAGAGGTTGGTAACTCCACAATGAAGTCCATAGAAATGGATCCCCACGGGCGGGACGGGGTGGGAAGAGGTTGCAACAGACCAGTTGGTGAGGAGCGAGGTGTTTTGCATCTTGCACAGACTTCACATGAAGTGACATAGTTTAAAACATCTTTCCTGTAAGTGGGCCACCAAAAGAAACGAGAAAGAAATTCTTGTGTCTTTAGAATTCCCCTATGCCCAGCTATCTTGGAATCGTGGATGAGTTGCAATACTCTCAATCTGACTGTTTCAGGTATATACAGACGTTGTCCCTGAATCCACACACCATTCTTAAAGACAAGACTTACGTCCCTTGGGAGTTGAGCCAACAAAGAATCCGCATGGTATGCTTCCTTGATATCCTTAAGTAGGTCTTGATTATGAATCACTCCCAGGAATCTAGAGTCAGGAAGAATAGTCTTAGGAGGAGTAAGTGGACGTGTCTCTGCTGAATGAATCCTAGAGAGTGCATCAGCCTTTCCATTGCGCGATCCTGGTCTATAAGAAATGACAAAATTAAATTGGTTTAGGAAAAGATTCCAGCGAGCCTGGCGAGGAGTCAGGCACTTAGCCGACCTGATAAATTCAAGGTTACGATGGTCTGTCAGGACGACTATTTGCTGTGCATCTCCCTGAAGAAGGTGTCTCCATTCCTTGAAGGCGGCAATAATGGCCAACAATTCTCTATTGCCCACATCGTAGTTCCTCTCAGCCGAAGACAACTGCTGGGAAAAGAAGGCACAGGGATGCAAGACATTCTTCTCACCTGTTCTCTGAGAGAGTATAGCTCCAACGGCACAGTCTGAAGCATCCACCTCTATTATGAAGGCAAGCTCGGGGTTGGGATGTACTAAGATAGGTGCAGTGGTAAATTTATCCTTTAAACAGGAAAATGCTTCCTGAGCTTGCGGGGTCCAGGAGAACCTAGACTGTTTCCGGGTAAGTTGGGTGATAGGTGACACTACCTCAGAAAAATTCTTAATGAAACGTCTATAGAAGTTGGCAAACCCGATGAAGCGCGGCACCTCCCTCACATTTCTAGGAATTGGCCAATCCTTGATGGCTTGGGTCTTGCTTCCATCCATACTAATCCCTTGCGTAGATAGTACATACCCCAGAAATTGAATTTCGGTCCTATGGAATTCACACTTTTCAAGTTTGATGTAGAGATGGTTTTGTCTTAGGCGTTCTAAGACCATTCTCACATGTCCATGATGTTCCTCTGTGGAGTTAGAAAAAATTAGAATATCATCCAGATAAATCACCACAAATGTATCTAGGAGATCCCTGAAGATATCATTCACGAAGTGTTGGAAAGTGGCTGGGGCGGTACTCAGACCAAAAGGCATAACTAGATATTCAAAGTGTCCATAGCGTGACCTGAAAGCAGTCTTCCATTCATCCCCAGGTCTAATACGGACCAAGTTATAGGCCCCACGGAGATCCAGTTTAGAGAAAATTTTGGCATGCCGCACTCTCTCCAACAACTCAGGGATTAAAGGCAATGGATAACGGTTTCTAATAGTAACCTTATTGAGTTCCCTATAGTCTATGCAGGGTCTCAGAGATCCATCTTTCTTCTTCACAAAGAAGATGGGTGCACCTGCGGGAGATGAAGAGGGGCGTATGAAGCCCTTGGCTAAATTTTCGTCTATATAATCCTTCAAAGCTTTTAGCTCGGGCCCCGCTAGGGGGTAGATCTTACCAAAGGTATCTCGGCTCCAGGCAATAATTCAATTGGACAATCATATGGACGGTAAGGAGGAAGCTGATCAGCGTTCTTCTTGTCACATAAATCCACATAGTCCTGGTATACAGCTGGTAGTTCAGGGACTGACATGGTTCCTTTAGGAACAGAGCAAGCTGAAACTCCTTGACTCATCTGTTTCTCCGGAAAGTGTAATTCCTTGGTCTCCCAGTTAATCGTAGGATTCTGCGCCTGCAGCCATGGTAGCCCTAGAATAATGGGAAAGTGGGGAGAAGAGATAAGCATAAAAGACATTTTCTCCTGATGATCTTTACCCATAAGGACCCTCAAAGGCTATGTTTCTTGATCCACTGGTCCAGAAGTCAGTAGAGAGCCATCCACAGTCTCCATCTGTACTGGAGTAGCCTTCTTCACTGAACGTATCCCCTGTTTCAGAGCAAAGGAGATATCCATAAAATTTCCACTTGCTCCTGAGTCGATCATAGCAGAGCTAGGCACCCAGACTGAGTCAACCCAGAGTTTGATGGAAAGGAAGCAATGAGAATTGTTTCTTTTACAACTCAGCTGGGACACCGCTGAGGAAACTTGAAAAATTGCAGCGTTTATACCGTCATCGTCCCCAGAACTAACAGAGTTTAAGTCTGAGAAATCAAGATCTCTTGCAGCAGATCTCTCTGGAGCCTGAGGCTCGGACATGACAGAGCTCCTCTCGCAACACTCACAGTGAATGACTGCTGCAGTAGTCTTACGAGAACGGCTGGGGCAGTTTATAATGAAGTGCCCTGACTTACCACAGTAGAAACATAGATTTTCCTTTATACGATGTTCTTTGCGTGCATCACTAACCCGTCTTTGTAAAGAGTCCACCTGCATGGGTTCAGGTTCTGGTTCCCTTGTGATCCTACTCAAAGGTTCCTTAGCTGAGGAGGGAGGTAGTAAAAGGTTAGTGCGATTATTTTCGAACCATCTCTCTTGTCTGCGTTCAGTCAGACGAGCATCAATACGGATACAATAGTTAATAAAGTCACCTAACGCAGTGGGAGGGTCGGCACGAGCAAGTTCATCCTTAATCAGTGGAGACAACCCTTTCCGAAAAATAGATTTTTTAGCGGAAGTGTCCCAAGTGGTATCAAGAGCCCATCTCCTGAAATCCAGAGCATATTCGGCTACTGAACGCTTACCTTGGCGCAAAGTTAACATGGCTGCTTCAGCTGTTGCACCTCGATTGGGGTCATCAAACACCTGCCCCATGGCTGAAATAAAAGCATCAAGGTGATTCAAACAATCATCCTCAGTCTCAATCAGAGGGTTTGCCCACATCAAAGCCTTATTGGTAAGCAACATTATTATAGTAAGCACTTTGGATCATTCAGTGGGAAATTGTGAAGCATGTGCAGAGAAAAATAAATTGCATTGATTAATAAATCCCCTGAATTTCTCACGTTCACCGCCAAAACGAAAAGGAGGTAATTTGGGGATCCCAGAACTCGGGGTTATGGCAGGAGCCTGGGCTCGTTCCTCTAGAGCCTCAATCCTGGCTCGCAGTTCCTGGGTAGTCTGTCCAAACACTTGCAAATTATGATTAGTGAGGTCCTGTAGGCTTGCAAAACGGGTTTTTAAAGTCTGTACATCTGAAAGGATTGTATCAGTCACTCCGCAAAGTTCCTTTATGCGGGCCTCCATCTTCCAGATCTTTTAAGGCAGAAGTGCTGGAAGGAGAAGAAACAAGGAAAAAAAAAAAAAAAACAATAGTGTTTACCTGTGGTAACACTCCAGAGTAAAATTTTAAGGGAATGCGCTCACCTGGAATGGTTGTGAGAAGTCACAACCACTGTCATCACATAAGGTATTAAACGGACATCTGATATCCACAGTCACAGCAGACACGGCTTTCCCAGACCCAGCAGACACTAAACATTGGCTCCTGAATCTTGTCATGTATAGTGTACAGTTCCTATAGCGTCTTGTGCTTGGGTGCGAGGAAAACACAGGAGACATAGGTTGAAATGAAATGACTTGTATTACTTCATACAAGCATGCTGAAAAGTTCACACAGTTTGCAGGAATAGAGACAGGAGACACAGCAGGCCAGAGTAACTTCAAGCACTACAATAAATCTCCAAAGCAGGTTCAGGATCTCTTCTCTGTAGCGTAATTCCTCTGCAAACATGGATTCACCAAACAGCAGGTTTCCAGAGTCCAAAAGTGTTCCAAGGTTCCTCAGTAGGGAATAGCTGGAGTACAAGTCCAAGGTTTCCAGAAGTCAGGTCACAGACTGACTGAGGCTTGATTCAGGAGCACTGATTGTTCAGCTGAGGCTGCTTAAGAAGCAAGAGGGAAGAATCAGGGCGGGAACATGAAAACTGGAAACTCCATATTAACTGAGGGCAAGAGCTGCAGAAAGACAGAAAGCAAAATGGCCGACGGAAAACTGAGTTTCAAGGAACATGTCAACAGAGACAAAGAACCTTACACAGGTGTTCGGCTGTCTTGCTGTTTTGCTCCAGTGCTCCTCAGTTACCAAATCATAACAGAATCACAGGCCTTACTGAAAATTCTATGGTACTCAACTGAAGGGAAAAATAGTAAAAAAAAAAAAAAAGTTGTCAGAATTGTCAGAAAAAAAGAAGCTGTCAGAATTTTTTTTTTTCTTATATATACATTTTTCCCTCTTTTTCTCTGAAGACTGAGGAATTTTTTTCTTCAATGGAAATCAAGCAATTGTCCAAGCGTGTGGAGCAGCTTGCTGCTGAAGTTCGTAGTATATACATCACAAAAAAGGCTGCACTCAGGCATACTAAAGCATGACAATATGGAATACATGAAATTTAGAATAGCAATATGGCTTTGGAATATAAGGAAAAATTTGAGACGCTTAGTATAAACATTTGGCCAAACATTTTAAAGCCCACCAACCATCGTCAAGGTGGTCTCAATACTGGTGAGTCCCTGACCTAATGTGAACATACCTCTATTAGGCTGATATCTGAATTTCTGGGTGAATATGCACCTCTGTCAGCAATGCCTGCATTTATGGGTAAAGTAGGGACCTGGTGTAATTAAAATCACCACCTGGTGGGGGCGGAGTGCTCGGTCAGCAAGCTAACATTCAATAGACAAAAAAACCTAACTGGCACATCCAGACTAATGTGAACTAGGTGCAAACCAAGGGAAGCTACCCCATGTAAAACATACAAAAAAAGGCTGCACTCAAGCATACTAAAGAATGACAATATGGAATACATGAAATTTAGAATAGCAATATGGCTTTGGAATATAAGGAAAAATTTGAGACGCTTAGTATAAACATTTGGCCAAACATTTGAAAGCCCACCAACCATCGTCAAGGTGGTTTCAATACTGGTGAGTCCCTGACCTAATGTGAACATACCTCTATTAGGCTGATATCTGAATTTCTGGGTGAATATGCACCTCTGTCAGCAATGCCTGCATTTATGGGTAAAGTAGGGACCTGGTGTAATTAAAATCACCACCTCGTGGGGGCGGAGTGCTCGGTCAGCAAGCTAACATTCAATAGACAAAAAAACCTGACTGGCACATCCAGACTAATGTGAACTAGGTGCAAACCAAGGGAAACTACCCCCATGTAAAACATACAAAAAAAGGCTGCACTCAAGCATACTAAAGCATGACAATATGGAATACATGAAATTTAGAATAGCAATATGGCTTTGGAATATAAGGAAAAATTTGAGACGCTTAGTATAAACATTTGGCCAAACATTTAAAGCCCACCAACCATCGTCAAGGTGGTCTCAATACTGGTGAGTCCCTGACCTAATGTGAACATACCTCTATTAGGCTGATATCTGAATTTCTGGGTGAATATGCACCTCTGTCAGCAATGCCTGCATTTATGGGTAAAGTAGGGACCTGGTGTAATTAAAATCACCACCTGGTGGGGGCGGAGTGCTCGGTCAGCAAGCTAACATTCAATAGACAAAAAAACTTGACTGGCACATCCAGACTAATGTGAACTAGGTGCAAACCAAGGGAAGCTACCCCCATGTAAAACATACAAAAAAAGGCTGCACTCAAGCATACTAAAGCATGACAATATGGAATACATGAAATTTAGAATAGCAATATGGCTTTGGAATATAAGGAAAAATTTGAGACGCTTAGTATAAACATTTGGCCAAACATTTGAAAGCCCACCAACCATCGTCAAGGTGGTCTCAATACTGGTGAGTCCCTGACCTAATGTGAACATACCTCTATTAGGCTGATATCTGAATTTCTGGGTGAATATGCACCTCTGTCAGCAATGCCTGCATTTATGGGTAAAGTAGGGACCTGGTGTAATTAAAATCACCACCTGGTGGGGGCGGAGTGATCGGTCAGCAAGCTAACATTCAATAGACAAAAAAACCTGACTGGCACATCCAGACTAATGTGAACTAGGTGCAAACCAAGGGAAGCTACCCCCATGTAAAACATACAAAAAAAGGCTGCACTCAAGCATACTAAAGCATGACAATATGGTATACATGAAATTTAGAATAGCAATATGGCTTTGGAATATAAGGAAAAATTTGAGACGCTTAGTATAAACATTTGGCCAAACATTTTAAAGCCCACCAACCATCGTCAAGGTGGTCTCAATACTGGTGAGTCCCTGACCTAATGTGAACATACCTCTATTAGGCTGATATCTGAATTTCTGGGTGAATATGCACCTCTGTCAGCAATGCCTGCATTTATGGGTAAAGTAGGGACCTGGTGTAATTAAAATCACCACCTGGTGGGGGCGGAGTGCTCGGTCAGCAAGCTAACATTCAATAGACAAAAAACCTGACTGGCACATCCAGACTAATGTGAACTAGGTGCAAACCAAGGGAAGCTACCCCCATGTAAAACATACAAAAAAGGCTGCACTCAAGCATACTAAAGCATGACAATATGGAATACATGAAATTTAGAATAGCAATATGGCTTTGGAATATAAGGAAAAATTTGAGACGCTTAGTATAAACATTTGGCCAAACATTTTAAAGCCCACCAACCATCGTCAAGGTGGTCTCAATACTGGTGAGTCCCTGACCTAATGTGAACATACCTCTATTAGGCTGATATCTGAATTTCTGGGTGAATATGCACCTCTGTCAGCAATGCCTGCATTTATGGGTAAAGTAGGGACCTGGTGTAATTAAAATCACCACCTCGTGGGGGCGGAGTGCTCGGTCAGCAAGCTAACATTCAATAGACAAAAAAACCTGACTGGCACATCCAGACTAATGTGAACTAGGTGCAAACCAAGGGCAGCTACCCCCATGTAAAACATACAAAAAAAGGCTGCACTCAAGCATACTAAAGCATGACAATATGGAATACATGAAATTTAGAATAGCAATATGGCTTTGGAATATAAGGAAAAATTTGAGACGCTTAGTATAAACATTTGGCCAAACATTTTAAAGCCCACCAACCATCGTCAAGGTGGTCTCAATACTGGTGAGTCCCTGACCTAATGTGAACATACCTCTATTAGGCTGATATCTGAATTTCTGGGTGAATATGCACCTCTGTCAGCAATGCCTGCATTTATGGGTAAAGTAGGGACCTGGTGTAATTAAAATCACCACCTGGTGGGGGCGGAGTGCTCGGTCAGCAAGCTAACATTCAATAGACAAAAAACTTGACTGGCACATCCAGACTAATGTGAACTAGGTGCAAACCAAGGGAAGCTACCCCCATGTAAAACATACAAAAAAAGGCTGCACTCAAGCATACTAAAGCATGACAATATGGAATACATGAAATTTAGAATAGCAATATGGCTTTGGAATATAAGGAAGTTCGTAGTATGGCAATCTATCTCACTCGGATGCCTGTTGTAGAGCCTAAGATTCCTACTCCAGAGTTGTTTTTTGCGGATCACTCTAAATTTTTGAATTTTAAAAATACCTGTAAGTTGTTTTTTATCTTGAGGCCTAAGTCCTCAGGGAACGCTGCACAGCAGGTTCAAATTGTCATCTCCCTGTTGCGCGGCGACCCTCAGGATTGGGACTTTTCCCTGACACCTGGGGATCCTGTCTTGA
Organism: Oophaga sylvatica; assembly: GCA_033576555.1. NCBI lineage: Eukaryota > Metazoa > Chordata > Amphibia > Anura > Dendrobatidae > Oophaga > Oophaga sylvatica. The sequence continues at coordinate 15,572 of JARQOD010011066.1, forward strand.
CGGATGTTGATGTGTTTTTTCTGGCTCTGGGGTTGTTGTATGATGAAACAAATGTTACTGATCAAGCTGAGAGAACCTTGTTGGCATTAAAACAGGGTCAGGAAGCTGCAGAGCTATACTGTCAGAAATTCCAAAAGTGGGCAGTCCTTACTAAATGGAATGATGATGCCCTGGCAGCTCTTTTTCGGAAGGATGTGGTAGAGACTGTAAAGGACGTTATGGTGGGATGTCCCCTCTGGGCTCAATGACTCTATGGCATTGGCTATTCAAATTGACAGACGTCTGTGTGAGCGTAGAAATATGCGAGAGGTGGTGACGCCTTGCGAGCCAGCCCCTGAGCACATGCAGTGTGATGGAGTGGCTTTTGGGGCTCAGCGTCAGGAGTTCATAAGCGTAATAAGTTGTGCTTCTACTGTGGAGACGCTTCTCATGCTATTTCCGTCTGCCCCAAGCGGGGAAGACGTCTTGCACGCTCAGTTGTTTTGGGTGGTGTTCAGACTAGGTTTCTTTTGACTGTTACCTTGATTTGCTCTGTGTCCACATTTTCGGCTCAGGCTTTTGTTGATTCAGGAGCAGCTCTAAACCTCATGGATTTTAATTTTGCAAATGTTGTGGTTTTCCCCTGATACCCCTGTGGAAGTCTATTCCTTTGATTCTACCCTTTGGCGGAGAATAAACCCAGCTTTCGACCCATGTGATAATGCGGGTTGACCCGGACCACCAAGAGAATTGTAAATTTTTGGTGTTACATTATTTACATGACATTATTGTACTGGGTTTTCCTTGGTTACAACTCAGAATCCTGTTTTGGATTGGAAGTCTGTGTCTGTGGTCAGTTGGGGTTGTCAATGTGTTCGTAGTGACTCTCCAGTTTTTTATACCTCTCCCCAGTCGGAAGATGTCCCCGACTATTTGTCTGAATTTTCTGATGTATTTAGTGAGAGTAAATCTGCATCCTTGCCTCTGCATAGGAGTTATGATTGTGCGATTGAGTTGGTACCCGGTTGTAAATTTCCCAAGGGTCGGCTCTTCAATTTATCTGTACCCGAGCATGATGCTATGCGAACATATATCAAAGAGGCTTTGGAAAAGGGTCATATCTAGTGTTGAGCGATACTGCTCGATATCTAAAAATATCGGATCGGAATGGTATCGCCGATATCACTAAATATCGTCGATATCCGATTCCGATACCGGAAGTCCAATGTAAGTCTATGGGAACCAAATATCGACTTTAAAAAAAACCATTCTTGCCTTGTTGGTTAATTGTACATGAAGGAAAACAACAAAGACTAATGTAGAATGTATTGGGGGAGGTTGAGGAGACAATAAAGGCATACATGTTTAACCCAATGCATTGGAATAGCATTAATATATTTTTTTATTGGAAATACGTTTGGATTGACTAACAAATTGACAATGTTGTTAACCTTTTTTCTATTTTGGCAAATATGTATGTTTCACAACTTCCATGCTCTTCACCTTTTTAACTTTTGCCAGTGCCACACTTTCTCCTTCATAATCTTCAGCAGCAGCATCATCTTTCTCATCAAATTATTCTTCATCTTCACCTTCTTAATCTTCTTCTTAAACTTCTTGCTATTCATGTTTTTGTTTACATTACTCATATTGTTATTATTAAACTAATTAATCTTCTTCATATTCAAATTCTTCATCTTCTTCCTCTTCATCTTCTTCATCATATTCTTATTTGTGACAGAGATTCCTGTACTTGTAATCTGTAAAAGTATGAATTGTTCATCCTTCCGTTCTTGCTGTCACAAAAGATTTAAATTACAACAGTATTTGTCCGTGTTCAGTTTAGCCTGCAGCAGCAGGCATTTTCCAGGGGCACCATGAGGAGGAACGGACTCACCCCCATACACTGCTTAGTCTTCTTCTGCTTAGAATTTAGAGCATATATTTTGCTCTTCATTTTGGTCTTATACTTCATGTTCTTCTGCTTTTTGATCTTCTGCTTATTGTTCTTCTGTCTCTTGTTCTGTATCTTGTAGTTTGTCTTAACCTTCTTTGTCCTGTTGGTGATCTTCTTCTGGGTAATCTTTTATTTTTTCTTTGTGATGGTGTTCAGGCTGGTTGGCTTCATGCTCGTTGTCCTTGTTGTCGTCATCTTCTTCTGGGTGGTCTTTAAGGTCGTCTAATTTCCGAGAAACAGCTGACGTTACTGGAACCCTGACGGGTATCAGATGGAGCAAGAGACAATGGAAGTAACGAGGACCAGCTGACTGTGCTGGAACCCGGACGGGTAGCAGAAGGAAAAGAGGCAATGTCACAACCGAGTACCAGCTGACGTTACTGTGACACGGTTACTAAGCAGGAGGTACCTGTGCTCCAAAGCACTACCAAGGACCAGCAGACGTTGGTGGAACTCGGATACGGAGATGGAGGCACCTAGGCCAAAGGCACTGGGGAGAACCACTTGACGGTACTGGACCCCGGACGGGTAGAAGAACGCACCCCTGAAAATGTAAGTTGACAGGACGCAAGCCGTCCGCAGTTACCGAATCACACAATCCTACAGTGGGTGCTTGTCCTATTGTCACAATGGAAACCGCCTTTATTTACATATCCCACAGCACACATAGGAATCACCTAAACTGCAGGCACCATAGAGTCGGCTAACCCGAATGCAACACGACAGCACAACTTATTGGAGGATAATTGACGTTCACACTGCCAGGAAACAGCTGTCGTGCTGTAACCAGGCTGGCCAGGAGTCAGTACCCCTGCCAATTACTTACGAGCAACAAATGGCGGTGCTGTAGCCCAGGGACTAGAGTTCAGATGGTAGAAAGATGAACATAACAGGAGACATGGAAAACGTTGCCAAACAGTTATTTAATCTGAAAACGGACAGGCAAATTCAGGTGAGATCCATGCCTTGTTCATTTTCAGAAAAGTAAGCCGGTCTACATTCTCTGAGGATAGTCGCATGCGACGGTCTGTTACTACACCACCTGCAGCACTAAAGACACGCTCAGATAATACACTGGCAGCAGGGCAAGCCAGCACCTCCAATGCATACTGGCTAAGCTCTGGCCATGTATCCAACTTAGAGACCCAAAATTTGAAAGGGGAAGAGGCATCTGGGAGTACACTTAGAGGGAAAGCCAAGTAGTTTGTCACCATCTTACGGAAACGTTTCTTCCTGGTGACTGGAGCCGTCTCGGATGGTGTAGACCTTGCTGGCGCTGTCACAAAACTTTGCCACAATTGTTACATACAGTTCTTGCCCTGTGCAGAGGTGCTGCTTCTGCTACCTCTTGTTGTAGAGGTGTCTACACTGCCTCGACGCACAGAGCTGCTTTGTAAAGCAGTAGCAGCAGCAGCAGCAGCTCTCTCGGCTGGAATGTACAACAGTATGGATTGCACCAGTGTGTCTTGGTACTCCTGCATTTTACGGTCCCGGTTCACCGGTGTGATGAGGGTTTGTAAGTTGTCCCGGTAGCGAGGGTCTAGGAGGGTGTACACCCAATAATCTGACGTGCTGAGAATGTGGGCGATGCGGCGGTCGTTTCTCATTTTCATCACTGAAGCATGAAATCAACCATGTGCTGCAGACTCCCAACTGGCCAACAAAGGCTGTCCTCTGGAAGAGGCGTCATCTCTGTCTCCTCTGCATCACCCCACCCTCGCTCTACATACTGACTAGAGCGTTGTGTACCTCCCTCTGTAGGGATTTCTTCCTCCTCCATTGACTCCTCCTCCTCCTCATCCTCCTCACAAAGTGAGCCCTGCCCAGCCCTTTGTGAGGAACCACGTTGCGCTGACTGTCCTGAAGGTAATTGAATTTGTGACTCCTCATCCTCCACCTCTTCCAAAACCTCTTCCTTTAGTGCTTTCAGTGATTTCTGAAGCAGGCAGATAAGGGGGACAGTCATGCTGACTAGTGCATCATCTGCACTCGCCATCCGCGTTGAGACATCAAACGCATGCAAAACGTCGCAGATGTCCTTCATAGAGGCCCACTCAGTAGTGGTGAAGTGTGAACGGCGCAAATTGCGAGTTGATTGCGCCTGTTGCAGCTGATACTCCATTACTGCTGGCTGCTGCTCACACAACCGCTCCAACATATGTAACGTGGAATTCCACCTGGTGGGTACGTCACATATGATGCGATGTTCAGGAAGGCGAAATCTGACTTGCAGAGCTGCAATGAGCGATCTGGCCATGCTGGAACGTCGCAAGTGAGCGCACTCTAGGCGGACCTTGTGCAGCAGTGCATCAAGATCCGGATAGTCCCTCAAAAAACTCTGCACGACCAAGTTGAGCACATGTGCCAGACATGGTATGTGAGTGAGGTTGCCAAGGCCCAGAGCTGCCACCAGATTTCGGCCATTGTCACACACTACCAAGCCTGGCTGGAGATTAGCTGACAAAAACCACACGTCGCTCTCCTGCTTGATGGCATCCCAGAGCTCCTGCGCTGTGTGGCTTCGATTCCCCATGGAAATTAATTTCAGGACGGCCTGTTGACGTTTGGCCACAGCTGTGCTCATATCGGTCGCAACAGGTAAGCGTTCACGGGTCCATGTGGAGGTATACCGTGACGGCTCGTGCAGCGATGATTCTGAGGAACTGGAGTAGGAGGAGGAATCAATGTGTACAGACTGGATTCCTGCAATCCTTGGAGTTGGCAGAACACGTACAGCGCCACTGGCAAGATCTGTACCCGGCTCCACAACATTGACCCAATGGGCAGTGAGGGAAAGGTATCGTCCCTGGCCATGGGTACTGGTCCACGCATCGGTGGTCAGGTGGACCCTGCTACTGACGGCGTTTAGTAGCGCATGTTTAATGTTTCCCTCGACATGTTTTTGCAGAGCAGGGACAGCTTGCCTGCTGAAATAAAATCGGCTTGGCACATTATATTGTGGGACTGCCAATGCCATAAAGTTCCTGAAACTGTCAGTCTCCACCAGCCTGAATGACAGCATTTCAAGGGACAGGAGTTTTGCAATGCCAGCATTCAGAGCCTGTGCTCGTGGATGGTTTGCGAGTATGGCCGTCTTTTATCCCATGCCTGTGTACCGATGGCTGTTTTTTGTTCTGGGAGTGTGACGATGACTGTGAACTTGCTGCTGTGGGTGGAATAACAGTTTGTCTATGGACAACAGTGACCGAGGTTCTTCCATGGAGATCCTGTGAGGAAGCCGAACCAGGTGTGTGTGAGCTGGAGGTAGAGGCTCCAACACGACCTGAAGATGTAGGTGCTGCTGTAGGTTGGCCTACATCTCCAGTGTGTCTTTGTAACTCAGCTACGTGCTTTGTCCGTACATGTTTCCACATATTTGTGGTATTCAGTTACTGATATTTTTACCTCTTTTAACTTTTTGCTTACACAGCTTGCATTGAACATAGCAAATATCATCTACAAGTCTGTCAAAAAAGGACCACGCAGTGCAAGTCATGGGAGCGCCAATTTTGACATTTCTAAGAGAACTGCTCCCAACAGGTGCCAAACTGGAGGCTACAGGCAAGCGAGTCTGCAGCCTACCTCTCCCTCCTCTTTGTACCGTTGGGACAATCTCTTCCTCAGAGCTGCTCCCACCACCTTCCTGTTGCTCACGCCATGTTGGGTCTCGGACTTCATCATCTCCACTACCCTCTTCCAACACCTGCTGCTGTTGCATAGTCTGGGCAGCACCATGCTCCACAAAACCTGGCACCTGAGTCTCATCATCATCATAAGATGCGTTCTGCGGTGTGCTGTCCATCGGCACTGGCTCACCCGCCTCTTCAGATTGAGAGAGACACAGCTGTTGCGCATCACTGCATACTCCCTCTTCTTCAAATTGCAGAATGCTGCTTGCCTGTGCCCGTGTTTGCGAGCCAACAGATTCTGAGAACAGAAGCAGAGACTCAGCTGGCTCCTGTACAGAACTCTCTGACTGCCTGGGCAATTTGACAGGCGGTGAACAGACAGATGGTTGCTCAACAGTGTTGTGTTCCTGAGAGGAGGTGGAAGGAATTGAAGTCGATGCATTGGCTGCCATCCAACCAACAACGGCTTCAATTTGTTCTTCCCGCAGCAGGGGGGCACGCCGAGCTCCTACCAAAGTGCGCATAAAGGAACGCTCACGGGGATAAATGGTGGATGCTGTGTCACTGAGGGCGGCAGCAGCCACAGAATCACCACGTCCTCTCCCTGCTGAAACTCCACGGCCACGACCACGTGCCTTACTCACTGCCTTCTTCATCTTGGTAGATTGATAAAGAAAGTCAGAAAAGTTATAAGGCCTAAGTGTGGTTATTACGCAGAGACTGAAGTGAACACTGAAACACAACTGTTCACAATCTGTGAAAGGCTACTCCTTTGTCTACTTCTATAGTGTTTGCAACCAATGTATTTGATACGGATGGAAGCGCGTCACACTAATAGATTATATTTTAAATGGAATGGAGCAGAACCAATTGGAGATAAATGAAAAGGATGAGGCACTGAGACACGCTCAGCAGAGTACAAGCAGCAGTGCTTGAACAAGTAACTGGAGCGTGATGTGCACTCAAAAAATAAAAAACACAGACTGAAGTGAACACTGAAACACAACTGTTCACAATCTGTGAAAGGCTACTCCTTTGTCTACTTCTATAGTGTTTGCAACCAATGTATTGTATACGGATGGAAGCGCGTCACACTAATAGATTATATTTTAAATGGAATGGAGCAGAACCAATTGGAGATAAATGAAAAGGATGAGGCACTGAGACACGCTCAGCAGAGTACAAGCAGCAGTGCTTGAACAAGTAACTGGAGCGTGATGTGCACTCAAAAAATAAAAAACACAGACTGAAGTGAACACTGAAACACAACTGTTCACAATCTGTGAAAGGCTACTCCTTTGTCTACTTCTATAGTGTTTGCAACCAATGTATTGGATACGGATGGAAGCGCGTCACACTAATAGATTATATTTTAAATGGAATGGAGCAGAACCAATTGGAGATAAATGAAAAGGATGAGGCACTGAGACACGCTCAGCAGAGTACAAGCAGCAGTGCTTGAACAAGTAACTGGAGCGTGATGTGCACTCAAAAAATAAAAAACACAGACTGAAGTGAACACTGAAACACAACTGTTCACAATCTGTGAAAGGCTACTCCTTTGTCTACTTCTATAGTGTTTGCAACCAATGTATTGGATACGGATGGAAGCGCGTCACACTAATAGATTATATTTTAAATGGAATGGAGCAGAACCAATTGGAGATAAATGAAAAGATGAGGCACTGAGACACGCTCAGCAGAGTACAAGCAGCAGTGCTTGAACAAGTAACTGGAGCGTGATGTGCACTCAAAAAATAAAAAACACAGACTGAAGTGAACACTGAAACACAACTGTTCACAATCTGGAAAGGCTACTCCTTTGTCTACTTCTATAGTGTTTGCAACCAATGTATTGATACGGATGGAAGCGCGTCACACTAATAGATTATATTTTAAATGGAATGGAGCAGAACCAATTGGAGATAAATGAAAAGGATGAGGCACTGAGACACGCTCAGCAGAGTACAAGCAGCAGTGCTTGAACAAGTAACTGGAGCGTGATGTGCACTCAAAAAATAAAAAACACAGACTGAAGTGAACACTGAAACACAACTGTTCACAATCTGTGAAAGGCTACTCCTTTGTCTACTTCTATAGTGTTTGCAACCAATGTATTGGATACGGATGGAAGCGCGTCACACTAATAGATTATATTTTAAATGGAATGGAGCAGAACCAATTGGAGATAAATGAAAAGGATGAGGCACTGAGACACGCTCAGCAGAGTACAAGCAGCAGTGCTTGAACAAGTAACTGGAGCGTGATGTGCACTCAAAAAATAAAAAACACAGACTGAAGTGAACACTGAAACACAACTGTTCACAATCTGTGAAAGGCTACTCCTTTGTCTACTTCTATAGTGTTTGCAACCAATGTATTGGATACGGATGGAAGCGCGTCACACTAATAGATTATATTTATTTTAAATGGAATGGAGCAGAACCAATTGGAGAGAAATGAAAAGGATGAGCCACTGAGACACGCTCAGCAGAGTACAAGCAGCAGTGCTTGAACAAGTAACTGGAGCGTGATGTGCACTCAAAAAATAAAAAACACAGACTGAAGTGAACACTGAAACACAACTGTTCACAATCTGTGAAAGGCTACTCCTTTGTCTACTTCTATAGTGTTTGCAACCAATGTATTGGATACGGATGGAAGCGCGTCACACTAATAGTTAAATTGCATGGAGCTGCAAGAATTACACTGAAGAAAAAAAAAAGGGTCTGTGAGTGACACGTGCAGATGCCTACAGACAGCGTTGCATGCAGAGCAAACTGCAGCGTCACCTCCACTCACACACACCTTGCAGAGCTGTTAAAACAACACTGCAGGCAAAAGGAAGCTTTACACAGCGGTTGGTGCTAGCCTGCCTACAGCACAGTACACTAAATCGCAATCTCTAACTGTCCCTCAGAGTCAGCACAGCAGTGTTCTGTCCCTTACTGAATTCACAGCACAGTAACGCTAAAATGGCGGCGGCGCCTTTTATAGTGCATTCTGACATCATTTCAGCATCCAATCACAGCCATGCCATTAGTTAACATGACCGCAGCAGTACAGGATGTGCCCACACTTCTTAGGATTCCTCATTGGCTGACTAAAATCACATTGCCTCTCAAAGAATTATGGGAACTTCCGATTCCGGTATACGATATATGGAAAATATCGAAACTAAGTATCGAAAGGCCGATAGAGCTAATATCGGCCGATACCCGATACTTGCGGTATCGTATCGCTCAACACTAGTCATATCAAACCATCCTCTTCACCCTTGGGCGCCAGCTTTTTCTTTGTGGCCAAGAAGGATGGTTCATTGAGGCCATGTATTGACTATCGTCTTCTTAATCAGATCACAGTTAAATATCAATATCCGTTACTCCTGATTTCTGATTTGGTTTCCAGAGTGAAAGGTGCCAGTTGGTTTACCAAGCTTGACCTCAGGGGGGCGTATAATCTTATTCGCATCAGGCACGGAGATGAATGGAAGATGGTGTTTAATACCCCTGAATTGGCATTTTGAGTACCTAGTAATGCCTTTTGGGCTCACTAATGCCCCTTCAGTCTTCCAGTCGTTCATGAATGATATTTTCCGGGACTTGGTGGATAAGTTGCTGATCGTTTATTTGGACGATATTTTGATATTTTCCAATGACTGGAATTCTCATGTGGAACATGTTCGGAGCGTATTCCGGATTTTGAGAGAGAATGCTATATATGTTAAGGGATCGAAA
>JARQOD010011067.1:0-24857 GCA_033576555.1 Oophaga sylvatica
TTTTCTTTCCTGTGACATCCCCACCTTCATTATGGGAGACTTTGACATCCCCATAGGGTTTCCCCTCTCTCCACATCTGCTTCTCACCTTTTATCTCTTTTAACCTCCTCTTCGGCCTTTCACAGATTACTAACTCTCCTACACATGAAGACGGGAATACGCTGGACCCGGTCTTCTATCTGTTCTGCTCAGTGGGTGATTTTACCAACTCCCCTCTCCCGTCCTAAGACCACAACCTTCTTTCATTCTCTATCAAGAACTGCCATCCCGCTCAGGTCACCCCTACTTTCCACACATATAGAAACATACAGGCCATTAACACCCAGTAACTTATGAAGAACTTGCAGTCATCATTGGCCCCTATCTCCTCCCTCCCAGGTTCTGATTCTGCACTGAAGCATTACAACGAAACCCTGCAAAGTGCCCTGGATGAAACTGCACCTCCTGTACAGAGAACAATACGGCACAGACGCCGACAACCCTGGCACAGGCTGCAAACACGTTTCCTGCAGCGGTGCTCCAGGTGCGCCGAACGTCTGTGGAGAAAATCCAATCCACCCGAAGATTTCATCCATTACAAGTTTATGCTTAAAACATACAACACTGCCCTTCACCTCTCCAAACAAACCTATTCCAACACCCTCATCACCTCACTATCCAGAAACGCATCAGGTGTTGTTTACATTTTAACGTGGCATATTAGCCGAATAAAGTTTTCATTTTTTATGGGTTGGTGTGCCGACTTTTTTTGTGTACAAACTTATTCCCCTCACTCACAAAGCTCTCCATGGCTCAGGACCACCCTACATCTCCTCCCTCGTCTCAGTCTACCACCCTACCCGTGCCCTCCGTTCTGCTAATGACCTGAGGTTAACATCCTCAATAATCAGAACTGTTGTGAATGGGTTTGGGATGAGTTCTGAGCAGAGGCTCCCTCTGGTGGTTACAAGCGGTATTAGTGAGGATTGGGAATCAGGTGTTACTGATTGGTCTTATTTGGGGGAATCATTTTCCCATCAGGGTTGCCGGTGATCAATTGTTCTGGTCTGGGTCCTTCTTTCCGGTTTCCCTTGTGGCCTGCTGTGTCGTGTCTGCGTCTCCTGCTGTCAGATGAGACAGTTTCTTATTTTGTGTTTTTGCTATATTTTTGCATTTTGTCCTGCCCTTCTGTGGGGGCCTTCTGGGTCCCCTCCGGGGGCTTTTGCCCTCTCGGTTTGGTCCAGCCACTGTGTTTTGTGCTTTTGCTTTTTGCAGTTTTTTCAGTGGCTGCTGTTTTTTTACACCAGAGAACTAATTTAGGTGGTAGAGGTCGTGTGATCTCAGGTGATTTTGAAATTAGTAGAGTTGATGTTTTTCAGGGTTTTCTGGGATTGCAGTAAGTGCCCTTCCTATCCTTTTCTATTTAGATAGTTTGGGCCCCAGCGTTTGCTCATACTATTTTCTTTCTGTGTCAGTATTTCCTCTTGTCTAACCGCCATTACATGTTTGGGGGCTTTCTATTATCTTTGGGGTTCTGCTCCGGGGCAGATAGCTTTCCTATTTCTATCTTTAGGTGTAGTTAGTTTCTCAGGCTGTGACGAGGCGTCTAGGACCATCGTAGGAACGCTCCACGGCTGCCTCTAGTTGTGGTGGTTAGTCAGGGTACTGCAATCTCATAGATTCCAACTGCTCTGGTGTATTTCTTTTTTTACCTGCACTCCTCAGCTACCGTAACATAACAGTATCACCGGCCATAAAAATTGTATGGTACTCACAGAAGGGAAAAAATATTTTGAAGGAAGAAAAGTTGTCAGAGATATTTTTCTGTTTGTTGCATTTTTTTTTTTTTTCCCTCTGTATCTCTGGGTGCTGGGGAGGATCTTTTCTCCCAATGGAGTTTGCACAGTTGTCTGGCCGTGTGGATCAGCTTGCCACTGAGGTTCGGAGTATTGCTGCATATCTTGCTAGGTTGCCTGTTGTGGAACCTAGGATCCCCATGCCAGATTTGTTTTCAGGGGATCGAGCTAAGTTTCAGAATTTCAAAAATAATTGTAAATTGTTTCTTGCCTTAAAATCTAAGTCCTCAGGGAACGCAGCGCAGCAGGTTCAAATTATCATCTCTCTCCTGCGCGGCGATCCTCAGGATTGGGCTTTTTCCCTCACACCTGGGGATCCTGTTTTGAGTGATGTTGATGCATTTTTTCAGGCTTTGGGGTTATTGTACGATGAGCCTAATGTCACTGATCAAGCTGAAAAAGCCTTGTTGGCATTAAATCAGGGGCTTGATGACGCTGAGTTATACTGTCAGAGATTCCGTAGGTGGGCAGTCCTGACCAAATGGAATGACGACGCTTTGGCGGCCCTTTTCCGGAAGGGTCTGTCGGATAATGTAAAGGATGTTATGGTGGGATTCCCTGTCTCCTCTGGTCTCAATGATTCTATGTCATTAGCGATTCAAATTGACAGACGTTTGCGTGAGCGGAGAAGTATGCGTGGAATGGTGTTGCCTTGTGAGCCAGCTGCTGAGCCCATGCAGTGTGATGGAGTGGTGTCTGGGCACAGCGTCATGAGTTTCGAAAGCGCAATGGGTTATGTTTCTACTGTGGTGATGCCTCTCATGCTATTTCAGTCTGCCCTAAGCGGGGAAGACGTTTTGCACGCTCAGTTGTCTTGGGTAGTGTTCAGACTAAGTTTTTATTAACTGTCACTCTGATATGCTCTCTGTCCTCATTTTCTGCTCAGGCTTTCGTTGATTCTGGAGCAGCTATTAACCTGATGGATTATGATTTTGCTAAACGTTGTGGATTTCCCTTGATACCCCTACAGAAGTCTATTCCCCTACTGGGGATCGATTCTACCCCTTTGGCTGAGAATAAACCCCAGTTTTCTACTCAGGTGATAATGAGGGTTGAACCTGATCACCAGGAGTGCTGCAAATTTTTGGTTCTATATAATCTGCATGACATTATCGTGCTGGGTTTCCCTTGGTTACAGTCTCATAATCCTGTTTTGGATTGGAAATCTGTGTCTGTAACCAGTTGGGGCTGCCAATGTGTTAATACCAACACTCCTGTTTTTTCTGCCTCCCCCCAGGCTGAGGATGTTCCTGACTTTTTGTTTGATTTTTCTGATGTGTTTAGCGAAAGTAAATCTGCATCCTTACCTCCCCATAGGAGCTATGACTGCGCTATTGAATTAGTGCCGGGTAGTAAATTCCCTAAAGGTCGCCTTTTTAACTTGTCTGTACCTGAACATGACGCTATGCGGTCTTATATCAAGGAATCATTGAAGAAGGGTCATATCAGACCATCCTCTTCACCCTTAGGTGCCGGTTTTTTCTTTGTGGCCAAAAAAGATGGTTCATTAAGGCCGTGTATTGATTATCGTCTCTTGAACAATATTACTGTGAAATATCAATACCCGTTACCCTTGATTTCTGACCTGTTTTCCAGGGTGAAAAACGCTACTTGGTTTACCAAGCTTGACCTCAGGGGGGCGTATAACCTTATTCGCATTAAGCACGGGGATGAATGGAAGACGGCATTTAACACCCCTGAAGGGCATTTTGAGTACCTTGTGATGCCCTTTGGGCTCACTAATGCTCCTTCCGTCTTCCAGTCCTTCATGAATGACATTTTCAGGGATTTTGTGGACAAGTTTCTGATTGTTTATTTGGATGATATCTTGATTTTTTCTAATGACTGGGACTCTCATGTGAAACATGTTCAAACTGTATTCCAGATTTTGAGAGAGAATGCTCTGTATGTGAAGGGATCAAAGTGTCTTTTTGGCGTACAGAGGATCTCATTTCTGGGATTCATTTTGTCCCCATCTGTTATTGAAATGGACCCGGTCAAGGTTCAGGCCATCTGTGATTGGGTCCAACCTACTTCATTAAAGGCTCTTCAGAGATTTTTGGGTTTTGCCAATTTTTATCGTAAATTTATTGGTAATTTCTCGGTTATTGTTAAACCATTAACTGATTTGACCAGAAAGGGTTCTGATGTGGTGAATTGGCCTCCTGAGGCAGTCTCTGCGTTTCAGGAACTTAAGCAGAGATTCACTTCTGCTCCTGTTCTACGGCAGCCTGATGTTTCTCTGCCATTTCAGGTGGAGGTTGATGCCTCTGAAATTGGGGCAGGTGCCGTTTTGTCCCAAAAAGATCCAGAGACCTCTAAAAGTAACCCTTGTGCCTTTTTCTCTCGAAAATTTTCTCCTACTGAACGTAATTATGACGTGGGTAATCGGGAGTTATTGGCCATGAAGTGGGCTTTTGAAGAGTGGAGACATTGGCTGGAGGGAGCCAAACATCAGGTGGTGGTCCTTACGGACCATAAGAATCTGGTCTATCTGGAATCTGCCAAGCGACTCAATCCTAGACAGGCCAGGTGGGCCTTGTTTTTCACACGTTTTAATTTTGTGGTTTCCTTTCTTCCTGGCACTAAGAATGTTAAGGCGGATGCCCTCTCGAGGAGTTTCCTTGCGGACTCTCCTGAGCTATCTGATCCCTCTGTTATTTTGAAGGAGGGTGTAGTTCTTTCCGCCATCTCGCCTAATTTGAGACTTGCTCTGGAGGGGTGTCAGGAGGATAGGCCCGAGCGCTGCCCTGTTGGAAAATTGTTTGTCCCGGACCAATGGAAAAAGAGTGTGATGTCTGAGATTCATTGTTCCGCATTGGCTGGGCATCCCGGAATTTTTGGTACCAGAGACTTGGTTAGTCGGTCCTTTTGGTGGCCTACCTTGTCTCGCGATGTCAGGGAATTTGTGCAGTCCTGCGGGACTTGCTCTCGCTCCAAGCCTTGCTCTCGCTCTAGTGGTTTGTTGATGCCATTGCCTGTGCCCAAGAGACCATGGACCCATATCTCTATGGATTTCATTTCCGATCTTCCTGTTTCTCAGAGAATGACCACCATCTGGGTAATTTGTGATAGGTAATGGCACAAGATGTATCATTTTGGAAAACCTAAGTTGCCTTCCTCCTCTGAATTGGTGCCGTTGTTCCTTCAGCACGTGGTTCGTTTACACGGCATTCCTGAGAACATTGTGTCTGACAGAGGAGTCCAGTTTGTTTCCAGATTTTGGAGGACTTTTTGTTCTAAACTGGGTGTTCAATTGTCTTTCTCCTCGGCATTTCATCCTCAGACCAATGGTCAAACTGAGAGAACAAACCAGACATTGGAGACTTATCTAAGATGCTTTGTGTCTGCTGATCAGGATGACTGGGTCTCTTTTTTGCCTTTGGCTGAGTTTGCTCTTAATAATAGGGCTAGCTCTGCCACTTTGATGTCTCCGTTTTTCTGTAATTCTGGGTTTCACCCTCGATTTTCTTCAGGACAGACGGAGGCTTCTGTCTGTCCAGGTGTTGACTCTGTTGTTGAGCGTATGCAGCAGATTTGGGACCAGGTAGTGGAGAGGTTGTCCCTCTCTCAGGAGAAGGCCCAGCGGTTTGCTAACCGGCATAGGACTGATGGTCCTCGGTTTAAAGTGGGGGACTTGGTCTGGTTGTCCTCAAAGAATATTCCTATGAGAGTAGCATCTCCTAAATTTAAGCCTAGGTTCATTGGACCTTATAAGATCATGGAGATTATTAATCCTGTTTCTTTTCGTTTGCTTCTTCCAGGGACATTTAAGATCCATAACGTGTTCCACAAGTCCTTGTTGAAGAGGTTTGTTGAGCCAGTGGTTCCTGCTGCTGTGCCTCCTGACCCTGTTTTGGTTGAGGGCAATCTGGAGTATGTGGTTGAGAAAATATTGGATTCTCGTTTTTCTAGACGAAGACTCCAGTATTTGGTTAAATGGAGAGGTTATGGTCAGGAAGATAATTCTTGGGTGTTTGCTTCGGACATCCATGCTAGGAGACTTATCCGTGCGTATCATAGAACTCATCCTGACCGACCTGGTTGCTCAAATGAGGGTTCGGTGACCCCTCCTCAAGGGGGGGGTACTGTTGTGAATGGGTTTGGGATGAGTTCTGAGCAGAGGCTCCCTCTGGTGGTTACAAGCGGTACTAGTGAGGATTGGGAATCAGGTGTTACTGATTGGTCTTATTTGGGGGAATCATTTTCCCATCAGGGTTGCCGGTGATCAATTGTTCTGGTCTGGGTCCTTCTTTCCGGTTTCCCTTGTGGCCTGCTGTGTCGTGTCTGCGTCTCCTGCTGTCAGATGAGACAGTTTCTTATTTTGTGTTTTTGCTATATTTTTGCATTTTGTCCTGCCCTTCTGTGGGGGCCTTCTGGGTCCCCTCCGGGGGCTTTTGCCCTCTCGGTTTGGTCCAGCCACTGTGTTTTGTGCTTTTGCTTTTTGCAGTTTTTTCAGTGGCTGCTGTTTTTGTTACACCAGAGAACTAATTTAGGTGGTAGAGGTCGTGTGATCTCAGGTGATTTTGAAATTAGTAGAGTTGGTGTTTTTCAGGGTTTTCTGGGATTGCAGTAAGTACCCTTCCTATCCTTTTCTATTTAGATAGTTTGGGCCCCAGCGTTTGCTCATACTATTTTCTTTCTGTGTCAGTATTTCCTCTTGTCTAACCGCCATTACATGTTTGGGGGCTTTCTATTATCTTTGGGGTTCTGCTCCGGGGCAGATAGCTTTCCTATTTCTATCTTTAGGTGTAGTTAGTTTCTCAGGCTGTGACGAGGCGTCTAGGACCATCGTAGGAACGCTCCACGGCTGCCTCTAGTTGTGGTGGTTAGTCAGGGTACTGCAATCTCATAGATTCCAACTGCTCTGGTGTATTTCTTTTTTTACCTGCACTCCTCAGCTACCGTAACATAACACAGAACCTCCCACTCCCGTCTCCAAGATTTCTCACGTGCTGCGGCAATTCTTTGGAATGCACTGCCCAGGTTAATACGATTAATACCCAATCCCCACAGTTTTAAGCGTGCCCTAAAAACGCATTTCTTCAGACTGGCATACCGCCTCAACGCATTAACCTAACTATCCCTGTGTTGCCCATATAAAATTTTGTTCACAACCAGGACCACCCCTTCATCTGTTCACAGTCCCCATGCACTTAATAGCCCTCTGTGTCCGTACACATACTGGCTGAGAACCGCTTCATGCAGCATTACATTGATGGCTAAGCCGTACAAGGAGAGCAGCAGTTACCATCCACCTCTCGTGTCCCCCCATCTCCTCATACATTGTAGCTGGGAGCAGCAGGACCCTCATTCCTCCTGTATCTGGTGATCTGTGATTATTGTTATGCTGTAATGTCTATTGTCTGTACAAGTCCCCTCTAATGTACAGCGCTGCGGAATATGTTGGCGCTATAGAAATAAAATTATTATACTCTAGTCTCCCCTAGAGTTGTGTTAGTGGCTCTTTTTTTGTCTTATGCACCATTCAGAGCTGCATTCACTGATCTGTTCCTTCTCTTATACTCCAGTTACTGCCAGAGCTGCACTCACTATTCTGCTGCTACTTCTGGTATTACACTCCAGTTGCCCCAAGAGCTGCACTCACTATTCTACAACTTCATTCTGTTTCACACTCCAGTTGTCATCAGAGCTGCACTCACTATTCTGCTACTTCTAGTATTATACTCCAGTTACTTCAAGAGCTGCACTCACTATTCTGCTACTTCTAGTATTATACTCCAGTTACTTCAAGAGCTGCACTCACTATTCTGCTACTTCTAGTATTATACTCCAGTTACTTCAAGAGCTGTACTCACTATTCTGCTACTTCTGGTATTATACTCGTTACTTCCAGAGCTGTACTCACTATTCTGCTACTTCTGGTATTATACTCGTTAATTCCAGTGCTGTACTCACTATTCTACTACGTCTAGTATTATACTCGTTACTTCCAGAGCTGTACTCACTACTCTGCTACTTCTAGTATTATACTCCAGTTACTTCAAGAGCTGTACTCACTATTCTGCTACTTCTGGTATTATACTCCAGTTACTTCCAGAGCTGCACTCACTATTCTGCTACTTCTAGTATTATACTCCAGTTACTTCAAGAGCTGTACTCACTATTCTGCTACTTCTAGTATTATACTCCAGTTACTTCAAGAGCTGTACTCACTATTCTGCTACTTCTGGTATTATACTCCAGTTACTTCCAGAGCTGCACTCACTATTCTGCTACTTCTAGTATTATACTCCAGTTACTTCAAGAGCTGTACTCACTATTCTGCTACGTCTAGTATTATACTCCAGTTACTTCCAGAGCTGCACTCACTATTCTACTACGTCTAGTATTATACTCGTTACTTCCAGAGCTGTACTCACTACTCTGCTACTTCTAGTATTATACTCCAGTTACTTCAAGAGCTGTACTCACTATTCTGCTACTTCTGGTATTATACTCCAGTTACTTCCAGAGCTGCACTCACTATTCTGCTACTTCTAGTATTATACTCCAGTTACTTCAAGAGCTGCACTCACTATTCTGCTACTTCTAGTATTATACTCCAGTTACTTCAAGAGCTGTACTCACTATTCTGCTACGTCTAGTATTATACTCCAGTTACTTCCAGAGCTGCACTCACTATTCTGCTACTTCTGGTATTATACTCGTTACTTCCAGAGCTGTACTCACTACTCTGCTACTTCTAGTATTATACTCCAGTTACTTCCAGAGCTGCACTCACTATTCTGCTACTTCTAGTATTATACTCCAGTTACTTCAAGAGCTGCACTCACTATTCTGCTACTTCTAGTATTATACTCCAGTTACTTCAAGAGCTGCACTCACTATTCTGCTACTTCTAGTATTATACTCCAGTTACTTCAAGAGCTGTACTCACTATTCTGCTACTTCTGGTATTATACTCGTTACTTCCAGAGCTGTACTCACTACTCTGCTACTTCTAGTATTATACTCCAGTTACTTCCAGAGCTGCACTCACTATTCTACTACGTCTAGTATTATACTCGTTACTTCCAGAGCTGTACTCACTACTCTGCTACTTCTAGTATTATACTCCAGTTACTTCAAGAGCTGTACTCACTATTCTGCTACTTCTGGTATTATACTCCAGTTACTTCCAGAGCTGCACTCACTACTCTGCTACTTCTAGTATTATACTCCAGTTACTTCAAGAGCTGTACTCACTATTCTGCTACGTCTAGTATTATACTCCAGTTACTTCCAGAGCTGCACTCACTATTCTGCTACTTCTGGTATTATACTCCAGTTACTTCCAGAGCTGCACTCACTATTCTGCTGCTACTTCTGGTATTATACTCCAGTTACTTCCAGAGCTGCACTCACTATTCTGCTGCTACTTCTGGTTATACTCCAGTTACCCCAAGAGCAGCACTCACTATTCTGCTGTATCAGTTTCACACTCTAGTTGCTCCCAGAGCTGCATTTAAAGTTCTGTTGCTAGTTCTGCATTTGCACTTATGGGTCACAGGACTCAGCAGCAACGTGAGACGCCATCAGTACCGGATGTTGTGGTGCGGCCGGCCACAGATCGGCCATGCGGCCCATGCAGAGGACAGTATTGAACAGCAGGAGTTACTGAGGACCCTCAACCGCTAGGAAGGTAAAAATCACAATACACGACCGGTGTAAAAGGCAGGACAGAATTTATTTAAGATGTCGGCTCAGACCAACAATCATTAAATAAAACCTGAAGACGCTAAATTCAAGTTTTCAGGGATTCTGGGTTTTTTCACATTTAGGAAATTAAAGAATGAACAAAACAAACAAAAAAAAAAACACGAAAAACATCACCAACGGAAAAAAATCATAAAAAATAAACACTTACTGGAAGAGGTAGATTATTGAATGGGTTTCAAACCATAGTACAGTGACAGCGTCATTCGCCCTAACACAACGTGATACACATCTGTACACAAGTTATAAGTTATAAAACAAAAAAACAACGGGAAAAAAGGGAGAGAAAAACAGTCAAATGCACGACGATCCCTTCTAAGGGCCACCGTGCCCCTGTAGTGCATTATACTCAGCCGCTGCAGTACCAGACAGTGGCCACAAGATGTCAGCAGAGGGCAGCCTGCGCTCTGTGCAATCTGCAGCGATCAGCGGCGAAATCCCCGAGATCAGCGTCGCCCACAATGACCAGTTGGTACGAAGATACACATCTTTCCTATATCAGTTGTGACTGGAGATCTTTTGCAACGGGCGACTACCGTCTGCCAAAAGCATCTGTCAGGTCAGGAGATCCAAAAGCTGCAGCAACAACAATGAAATGTATTAACCTGCAGCACCCGCTTTGGCCTTAAGATGTCCCTGTTGCTCCCTCTACATAAAAGCAGCCATTTACCCGATATTTCCCAGCAGGCCGTGTTCCAGAGCAGCCCATCCCCCTCCACATCCAATGGAAGCGGCTGTATTGCAGGCAATACGTAGAGAAGCAGCACGACCTTGAGGAATGATCCGGTGACGCCTCGCCCAATGGCCACGCCCACAATATGGCCGCCTACAGTGCAGCGGGGGGATGGGAGCCTTCGTTTTACTACTCTTCTCTCCTTGAAATCAGTAGAATAAATAAAACATCTTTGCGGGAGAATCGGGGCGACGACGCTTCACACCAGTGCTGACAATGTCGGAAGCGCAACCCCCCCAGTTCAGGGGTCTCCCCAAAAGGCAGTGATGGGGAAGGCAGAGGGTTCTCCGTATAGAAAATATTTACAGCGTCCTTTATCCGTATAGAGATCCCTCAGCCAATCACTGCCATCTCCCACAGGATTCTGGGAAAATAGGAACAGTTCCTCAGGGGCGGGGCTATAACAAAGCAGGAAATAATAGGTAACAGGAGCGAGCGGGAGATCGGAGGCGAGTGTGACGGACAGCAGTGGAAGGACAGTCGGATACTTCATGCTCTGAACGGTGACTACAGGAACTCCGGCGACCAGCAGCTCATCTCTCCTCCTTCTTGGAAACCTTTGAGGAATGCCAGGCTGTGGACCTAAGAAGAGGAGTGCCATTAGGGGGCGGCAGGGAGTGATGGGGAGGCCCGGGGATCACAGGAGGGAGATTAATCATTTATACGCAGTGGAGGTAAAAGATTACGGTGAGGAGGGGAACAGCTCGACCGGGAGGGCGGGAAGTAGGAGACCAGGGAAGCAGCAAGTCCGGGGAGGCGAGGGCAGCAAGTCCGGGGAGGCGAGGAGCAGCAGGGTCGGAGAGGTGGGGGGAGCAGCAGGGCAGGGGAGGCGAGGAGCAGCAGGGTTGGAGAGGTGGGGGCAGCAGGGTCGGAGAGGTGGGGGCAGCAGGTCGGAGAGGGGGGGGCAGCAGGGTCGGAGAGGTGGGGGAGCAGCAGGGTCGGAGAGGTGGGGGGCAGCAGGTCGGAGAGGTGGGGGCAGCAGGGTCGGAGAGGTGGGGGCAGAAGGTCGGAGAGGTGGGGGGCAGCAGGTCGGAGAGGTGGGGAGCAGAGGCAAGGTCGGGGGAGGGCCAGGGTCAGAGGTGGGGTCAGGGCAGCACAGGAGAGGCTCAGGGAGAGGGCCAGGGTGAATGGTGGGGGGTTCAGGAGACTAGTCCACATGGCAGAGATTCAGGGGAGAAGGGCCGGGGTAATGTGTGGGGTTCAGGAGCAGTCCACAGGCAGAGGCTCAGGGGAGAAGGGCCGGGGTAATGTGTGGGGTTCAGGAGACCAGTCCACAAGGCAGAGGCTCAGGGGAGAAGGGCGGGGGTAATGGCGTGGGGTTCAGGAGACCAGTCCACAAGGCAGAGGCTCAGGGGAGATGGGCTGGGGTAATGGTGTGGGGTTCAGGAGACCAGTTCACAGGCAGAGGCTCAGGGGAGATGGGCCGGGGGTAATGGTGTGGGGTTCAGGAGACCAGTCCACAAGGCAGAGGCTCAGGGGAGATGGGCCGGGGTGATGGTGTGGGGTTCAGGAGACAAGTCCACAAGGCAGAGGCTCAGGGAGAAGGGCCGGGGGTAATGGACGTGGGGTTCAGGAGACCAGTCCACAAGGCAGAGGCTCAGGGAGATGGGCCGGGGTAATGGTGTGGGGATTCAGGAGACAAGTCCACAAGGCAGAGGCTCAGGGGAGAAGGGCCGGGGGTAATGGTGTGGGGTTCAGGAGACAAGTCCACAAGGCAGAAGCTCAGGGGAGAAGGGCCAAAGGTAATGGTGTGGGGTTCAGGAGACCGGTCCACAAGGCAGAGGCTCAGGGGAGATGGGCCGGTGGTAATGGTGTGGAGTTCAGGAGACCAGTCCAGTCCACAAGGCAGAGGCTCAGGGGAGATGGGCCGGGGTAATGGCGTGGGGTTCAGGAGACCAGTCCACAAGGCAGAGGCTCAGGGGAGAAGGGCAGGGTAATGGCGTGGGGTTCAGGAGACCAGTCCAGTCCACAAGGCAGAGGCTCAGGGGAGATGGGCCGGGGGTAATGGTGTGGGGTTCAGGAGACCAGTCCAGTCCACAAGGCAGAGGCTCAGGGGAGATGGGCCGGTGGTAATGGCGTGGGGTTCAGGAGACCAGTCCACAAGGCAGAGGCTCAGGGAGAAGGGCTGGGGTAATGGCGTGGGGTTCAGACCAGTCCACAAGGCAGAGGCTCAGGAGAGATGGGTCGAGGGTAATGGTGTGGGGTTCAGGAGACCAGTCCACAAGGCAGAGGCTCAGGGGAGAAGGGTCGGGGTAATGGTGTGGGGTTCAGGAGACCAGTCCACAAGGCAGAGGCTCAGGGGAGAAGGGCCGGGGTAATGACGTGGGGTTCAGGAGACCAGTCCAAAAGGCAGATGCTCAGGGGAGATGGGCCGGGGGTAATGGTGTGGGGTCCAGGAGACCAGTCCACAAGGCAGAGGCTCAGGGGAGATGGGTCGAGGGTAATGGCGTGGGGTTCAGGAGACCAGTCCAGTCCACAAGGCAGAGGCTCAGGGGAGAAGGGTCTGGGGTAATGGCGTGGGGTTCAGACCAGTCCACAAGGCAGAAGCTCAGGGGAGATGGGCCGGGGGGAATGGCGTGGGGTTCAGGAGACCAGTCCACAAGGCAGAGGCTCAGGGGAGATGGGCCGAGGTAATGGCGTGGGGTTCAGGAGACCAGTTTACAAGGCAGAGGCTCAGGGGAGAAAGGCCGGGGTAATGGCGTGGGGTTCAGGAGACCAGTCCACAAGGCAGAGGCTCAGGGAGATGGGCCGGGGTAATGCGTGGGGTTCAGGAGACCAGTCACAAGGCAGAGGCTCAGGGGAGAGGCCGGGGTAATGCGTGGGGTTCAGGAGACCAGTCCACAAGGCAGAGCTCAGGGGAGAGGGCCGGGGTAATGCGTGGGGTTCAGGAGACCAGTCCACAAGGCAGAGGCTCAGGGAGATGGGTCGGGGTAATGGCGTGGGGTTCAGGAGACCAGATCCACAAGGCAGAGGCTCAGGGGAGATGGGCCGGGGTAATGGTGGGGTTCAGGAGACCAGTCCACAAGGCAGAGGCTCAGGGAGATGGCCGGGGTAATGGTGGGGTTCAGGAGACCAGTCCACAAGGCAGAGCTCAGGGGAGATGGGCGGGTAATGGCGTGGGGTTCAGGAGACCAGTCCACAAGGCAGAGGCTCAGGGAGAGGGTCGGGGGTAATGGGTGGGGTTCAGGAGACCAGTCACAAGGCAGAGGCTCAGGGGAGATGGCCGGGGAATGGTGGGTTCAGGGACCATCCACAAGGCAGAGGCTCAGGGAGATGGGCGGGGTAATGGTGTGGGTTCAGGAGACCAGTCCACAAGGCAGAGGCTCAGGGGAGAGGGCGGGGTATGGTGTGGGTTCAGGAGACCAGTCCACAAGGCAGAGGCTCAGGGGAGAAGGGCCGGGGTAATGCGTGGGGTTCAGGAGACCAATCCAAAGGCAGAGCTCAGGGAGATGGGCCGGGGGTAATGCGTGGGGTTCAGGAGACCAGTCCACAAGGCAGAGGCTCAGGGGAGATGGGCGGGGTAATGGCGTGGGGTTCAGAGACCAGTCCACAAGGCAGAGCTCAGGGAGATGGGCCGGGTAATGCGTGGGGTTCAGGAGACCAGTCCACAAGGCAGAGGCTCAGGGAGAGTGGCCGGGGAATGCGTGGGGTTCAGGAGACAGTCACAAGGCAGAGCTCAGGGGAGAGGGCCGGGGGTAATGGTGTGGGTTCAGGAGACCAGTCCACAAGGCAGAGGCTCAGGGAGATGGGCCGGGGTAATGTGTGGGTTCAGGAGACCAGTCCACAAGGCAAGGCTCAGGGAGATGGGCCGGGGTAATGGCGTGGGGTTCAGGAGACCAGTCCACAAGGCAGAGGCTCAGGGGAGATGGCGGGGTAATGAGTGGGGTTCAGGAGACCAGTCCACAAGGCAGAGGCTCAGGGGAGAAGGGCCGGGGTAATGGGTGGGGTTCAGGAGAGCCAGTCCACAAGGCAGAGGCTCAGGGGAGATGGGCCGGGGTAATGGGTGGGTTCAGGAGACCAGTCCACAAGGCAGAGGCTCAGGGAGATGGCGGGGTAATGGTGTGGGGTTCAGGAGACCAGTCCACAAGGCAGAGGCTCAGGGGAGATGGGCGGGGGTAATGGCGTGGGGTTCAGGAGACCAGTCCACAAGGCAGAGGCTCAGGGGAGATGGGCCGGGGTAATGGGTGGGGTTCAGGAGACCAGTCCACAAGGCAGAGGCTCAGGGGAGATGGGCCGGGGGTAATGCGTGGGGTTCAGGAGACCAGTCCACAAGGCAGAGGCTCAGGGGAGATGGGCCGGGGGGTAATGGGTGGGGTTCAGGAGACCAGTCCACAAAGGCAGAGGCTCAGGGGAGATGGCCGGGGGTAATTGTGTGGGGTTCAGGAGACCAGTCCACAAGGCAGAGGCTCAGGGGAGATGGGCGGGGTAATGGCGTGGGGTTCAGGAGACCAGTCCAGTCCAAGGCAGAGGCTCAGGGGAGATGGGCCGGGGGGAATGGCGTGGGGTTCAGGAGACCAGTCCACAAGGCAGAGGCTCAGGGGAGAAAGGGCCGGGGTAATGGTGGGGTTCAGGAGACCAGTCCACAAGGCAGAGGCTCAGGGGAGATGGGCCGGGGTAATGGCGTGGGGTTCAGGAGACCAGTCCACAAGGCAGAGGCTCAGGGGAGATGGGTCCGGGTAATGGCGTGGGGTTCAGGAGACCTAGTCCACAAGGCAGAGGCTCAGGGGAGAGGGTCGGGGGTAATGGCGTGGGGTTCAGGAGACCAGTCCACAAGGCAGAAGCTCAGGGGAGAAGGGCCGGGGGTAATGGCGTGGGGTTCAGGAGACCAGTCCACAAGGCAGAGGCTCAGGGGAGATGGGCCGGGGGTAATGGACAGTTCTGGGCTCAGGGACAGGTCCACGCGGAGGGATACACCGCAATGAGCTATTGACTATGGGTCAGGTAACACCTGTGTAGTGGATGGCGCCCACCTGGGAAGGCTTGAGGGTCGGGCCGATGCGGGTTTCAGGGAGCCTTGCCTGTGTTGGTCTGGATGAAGGAGACCAGTCCGCCAAAACAGAAGCTAGCACGACCACCGTGAGACCGGACCACACTGCTCATGACCTTACCTCAACAGATGAGGTTCTCATGGTCAAGTGCCGGCCGTGGGTAAATCTGCGTGTAGAGCGTCGGAGGACACGTCACAGCAGGACTCCAGTGGATGCGGGCGCTTTCAGGTACGGTGGCGGGGTTTAGCAGAGATCCCTTCACATGAAGACCAGGAGCATATACACGGGGGCTGATGGACGTGAGCCGACGCACAATGGCAACAGCCCCCGGGAGCAGGTCAAGCACCGGTCAAAGAGCATCGGCCAGTAGGTGAACGGCTCGTGGGTGGCTTCACCAGACAGCATGTACAAGACAGAGAGGGATGGCTGCCGACATAAAAAGGTTAGGTCAGGACGGGTATTCAACCTCATTCAGTGACAGCAAGCAGAGGTATTGGGGAGAAATAACACTGATCATTAAGCTTTATCTACCGGATGCCGGCCCTTTAATGGTAAGAGCTGATTATTACCGGCTTGTGCGGACCTCGCAGTATGTGGGCTCTCGCTCCCTCGCAGGCGGAGCGCATGGCAGTCAGAGGAGGGGTCCCCAAGAGATCGGTGATCAGGTCCAGCTGCAAAACACACAGTAAGTTTACTCCATGTACACAGGGCCCGAAGGCAAAGCTCGTAAGAAAAGGACAACTGCAGCGACGAAGAAAAACTACATCTCCTACAATGCAGCACAGCAGAGCATGTGCAGACCAGACACCGAACAAGCAGGGAGCAGGAAACCACGCCGTCGCCTCCACCTCATTACATGGTCATTCCTGGTGGTTCAGTGTCAGCACAGAGCGAGGCTCACAGCCCTGAAACCGACCCTGAACAAGATGGGGCAGCAGGGAACTGTGAAGTCTGCTCTACCTCTTATCACCTGCTGGTTCAGCGTCTGCACAGAGCGAGGCTCACAGCCCTGAAACCGACCCTGAACAAGATGGGGCAGCAGGGAACTGTGAAGTCTGCTCTACCTCTTATCACCTGCTGGTTCAGCGTCTGCACAGAGCGAGTCTCACAGCCCTGAAACCGACCCTGAACAAGATGGGGCAGCAGGGAACTGTGAAGTCTGCTCTACCTCTTATCACCTGCTGGTTCAGCGTCTGCACAGAGCGAGTCTCACAGCCCTGAAACCGACCCTGAACAAGATGGGGCAGCAGGGAACTGTGAAGTCTGCTCTACCTCTTATCACCTGCTGGTTCAGCGTCTGCACAGAGCGAGTCTCACAGCCCTGAAACCGACCCTGAACAAGATGGGGCAGCAGGGAACTGTGAAGTCTGCTCTACCTCTTATCACCTGCTGGTTCAGCGTCTGCACAGAGCGAGTCTCACAGCCCTGAAACCGACCCTGAACAAGATGGGGCAGCAGGGAACTGTGAAGTCTGCTCTACCTCTTATGACCTGCGGGTTCAGCGTCTGCACAGAGCGAGTCTCACAGCCCTGAAACCGACCCTGAACAAGATGGGGCAGCAGGGAACTGTGAAGTCTGCTCTACCTCTTATCACCTGCGGGTTCAGCGTCTGCACAGGGCGAGTCTCACAGCCCTGAAACCGACCCTGAACAAGATGGGGCAGCAGGGAACTGTGAAGTCTGCTCTACCTCTTATCACCTGCGGGTTCAGCGTCTGCACAGAGCGAGGCTCACAGCCCTGAAACCGACCCTGAACAAGATGGGGCAGCAGGGAACTGTGAAGTCTGCTCTACCTCTTATCACCTGCTGGTTCAGCGTCTGCACAGAGCGAGTCTCACAGCCCTGAAACCGACCCTGAACAAGATGGGGCAGCAGGGAACTGTGAAGTCTGCTCTACCTCTTATCACCTGCTGGTTCAGCGTCTGCACAGAGCGAGTCTCACAGCCCTGAAACCGACCCTGAACAAGATGGGGCAGCAGGGAACTGTGAAGTCTGCTCTACCTCTTATCACCTGCTGGTTCAGCGTCTGCACAGAGCGAGGCTCACAGCCCTGAAACCGACCTGAACAAGATGGGCAGCAGGGAACTGTGAAGTCTGCTCTACCTCTTATCACCTGCTGGTTCAGCGTCTGCACAGAGCGAGTCTCACAGCCCTGAAACCGACCCTGAACAAGATGGGGCAGCAGGGAACTGTGAAGTCTGCTCTACCTCTTATCACCTGCAGGTTCAGCGTCTGCACAGGGCATGCTTCATATCACTACCACAGACATGCTGCGCCATGGTCTGTGACGTCCGCAGACACTCAAAAAGCAGGTTGTCAGAAGTTACCCAGATCAGAGGCGGCGGTCCTGGATCACTGCCTGCACTGTGAAGCAGGTTATCTGATGGAGAGCAGACACGAGTGTAAACGCAGAACTTAGCAAGCAGGTTTTTGGTCTGAGAACATGATGATGTAGGGACAGAGAACCTGATTCCAATGATGTGTCACAGGGCTGCTTGGTGCAGTTTTGATAGATCCCTGCTGTAGATGGTCAGAATGCTGAGCCGTGTATAACCCCGCCCACACCGCTGATTGGCACCTTCTCTGAATAACTCCACCCACATCACTGACAGCTCCCTGTGTACACTGTGCGTTCTCAGCAAGCTGCCAATCAGTGCTGGGGGCGGGGCTGGACCAGGAGGCACAAGACATGTAGTCCAGTAGTGATAATCTCCTGCTGATAAAACACTGACTGTATTGAAACTACAACATGTAGTCTTATAAGTGATACATCCCTGGAATCGGCATCTCTTTTTCTTTATTATGCTGCTCTCAGATTTAATAGCAAAAACCTGCTGACGGATGCCCATTAGACGCAGGGGGCGTCAATGCTTTCACCTTGTGCAGGCGATCTGTCTGTACTGCGCAGACAGGACAATGTAAAACAATATTTTAAGGATTTTTGAATTATAATTTAAGTCTTACAGAATCCATGGATGGGAAATCTGCAGCCGAAATCACAAAAGTGTTGGTAGCGGATGACCCCAGGGGCGCGATATCTCCCTGAATTATGGGTCAATCACACTCCTGTGTGGTCTGTATAGACAGCTGGGGGCCCGGTGAGATGGCGGCCATATTGTTTCCCACAGCAGAAATGAGGAATAAACCTGGATTAGGATCTGATCTGCCGTCCTCAGCGGAGGGAGGAGCGAGGGGTCCGGTGAGACCCTTTATAACATCTCATCTACCACATATCAGTGTCAGACCCCAGGAGAAGCCACGAGTATTGCAGATCTGTCCACATTTCCAGCGGCGTCCTCCTCCGCCAGAAGCTCTCATGGATCCAGCAGATGTCTCTGCGCTTTATCCCTTTATGTTGCGGTTTTTCCTGCATTTATGTCTATTATTTCATCCTTCTGCAGAGCTGAACTCTTTTTTTTCTACATTAAATATAAAACATAACAAGCTTGTTCCTCGCTGCTCTAAACGTAAGTGATGGAGCGAGAACGGCTGAGTTGTGTTACCCTGTGTATGCCAGGGTGCAAGAAGAGGACCCATCAGGTGCTCGGGAAAGCTGGGTGGTGTGTGCTATTGGGTGACCCAGTGCAGGCGTCTCGCTGGGCTATCCCAACAGTGAGTGAAAACGGTCTGTAGGGAGCACGGCGCTCAGTGTCAGCCTATTGTGAAAGGTGAGTGGACGAGAGAGTGGAAGCGGAGCCCCTCTACAGGAGCATGAGAGGCTTTCGTGGCAGGTTGGTGGCAGCGGTGGGTGGCACTGTTCATGAGACCGGTGCAGCCGGTGACATTTTCTTGCTGCCCCCTGCTTGTTCATGGTCTTTTCTAGGGCTGCAACTCATGCTCTGTTCGAGCCTTGGACCAGGAGGCGCAGCCAAATAAGCTGAAGTAGAGGAGAGCTCACGGTTCCCTACTGCCCCCTACTTGTTCAGGGTCTGTTTTAAGGCTGTGAACCGTGCTCTGTGTAGACGCTACAAAAGCAGATGCAGCAAGGAAGTGTGAATTCTGCTCCATATCACACTGCTTGGTTATACCCACATGTTCACAGCCCTAGAACAGACCCTGAACAAGTAGCAGGCAGCCCGAAAATGTGAGGTCAGCTCTACCTCATATCACCTGGTTGTACCTGCTGGTTCAGGGTCTGCGCAGAGCATGGCTCACAGCGGTAAAACAAACACTGAAAAGCAAAACACATGAAGTCCCGTAGGGAGGCTAGCGCGTTTCCTGCTGGTTCAGGGTCTGCACAGAGCATGGCTCACAGCGGTAAAACAAACACTGAATAAGCAAAACACATGAAGTCCCGTAGGGAGGCTAGCGCGTTTCCTGCTGGTTCAGGGTCTGCACAGAGCATGGCTCACAGCGGTAAAACAAACACTGAATAAGCAAAAAACATGAGGTCCCGTAGGGAGGCTAGCGCGTTTCCTGCTGGTTCAGGGTCTGCACAGAGCATGGCTCACAGCGGTAAAACAAACACTGAATAAGCAAAACACATGAGGTCCCGTAGGGAGGCTAGCGCGTTTCCTGCTGGTTCAGGGTCTGCACAGAGCATGGCTCACAGCGGTAAAACAAAACATGAATAAGCAAAAAACATGAGGTCCCGTAGGGAGGCTAGCGCGTTTCCTGCTGGTTCAGGGTCTGCACAGAGCATGGCTCACAGCGGTAAAACAAACACTGAATAAGCAAAAAACATGAGGTCCCGTAGGGAGGCTAGCGCGTTTCCTGCTGGTTCAGGGTCTGCACAGAGCATGGCTCACAGCGGTAAAACAAACACTGAATAAGCAAAACACATGAGGTCCCGTAGGAAGGCTAGCGCGTTTCCTGCTGGTTCAGGGTCTGCACAGAGCATGGCTCACAGCGGTAAAACAAACACTGAATAAGCAAAAAACATGAGGTCCCGTAGGGAGGCTAGCGCGTTTCCTGCTGGGTCAGGGTCTGCACAGAGCATGGCTCACAGCGGTAAAACAAACACTGAATAAGCAAAAAACATGAGGTCCCGTAGGGAGGCTAGCGCGTTTCCTGCTGGTTCAGGGTCTGCACAGGGCATGGCTCACAGCGGTAAAACAAACACTGAATAAGCAAAAAACATGAGGTCCCGTAGGGAGGCTAGCGCGTTTCCTGCTGGTTCAGGGTCTGCACAGAGCATGGCTCACAGCGGTAAAACAAACACTGAATAAGCAAAACACATGAGGTCCCGTAGGAAGGCTAGCGCGTTTCCTGCTGGTTCAGGGTCTGCACAGAGCATGGCTCACAGCGGTAAAACAAACACTGAATAAGCAAAAAACATGAGGTCCCGTAGGGAGGCTAGCGCGTTTCCTGCTGGGTCAGGGTCTGCACAGAGCATGGCTCACAGCGGTAAAACAAACACTGAATAAGCAAAACACATGAGGTCCCGTAGGAAGGCTAGCGCGTTTCCTGCTGGTTCAGGGTCTGCACAGAGCATGGCTCACAGCGGTTAAAACAAACACTGAATAAGCAAAAACATGAGGTCCCGTAGGGAGGCTAGCGCGTTTCCTGCTGGGTCAGGGTCTGCACAGAGCATGGCTCACAGCGGTAAAACAAACACTGAATAAGCAAAAAACATGAGGTCCCGTAGGGAGGCTAGCGCGTTTCCTGCTGGTTCAGGGTCTGCACAGGGCATGGCTCACAGCGGTAAAACAAACACTGAATAAGCAAAAAACATGAGGTCCCGTAGGGAGGCTAGCGCGTTTCCTGCTGGTTCAGGGTCTGCACAGAGCATGGCTCACAGCGGTAAAACAAACACTGAATAAGCAAAACACATGAGGTCCCGTAGGAAGGCTAGCGCGTTTCTGCTGGTTCAGGGTCTGCACAGAGCATGGCTCACAGCGGTAAAACAAACACTGAATAAGCAAAAACATGAGGTCCCGTAGGGAGGCTAGCGCGTTTCCTGCTGGGTCAGGGTCTGCACAGAGCATGGCTCACAGCGGTAAAACAAACACTGAATAAGCAAAAAACATGAGGTCCCGTAGGGAGGCTAGCGCGTTTCCTGCTGGTTCAGGGTCTGCACAGGGCAGGCCCTCATAGATCTGCCTAGTGATAAAGCACAATTGGAGGGTAAAGAGTGCACTTTGCACACCGGGGGGCGCTATACATACCTGCTGGATCGGACTCTGCGCCTGGAACAGTATTCGCCTCCCAGAAGTTCTGCAAAGATGCAGCCCACAGACCAGATGTCGATGGCGTTCTGGTAGTGGCGGCTGCCCATGAGGATCTCCGGAGCGCGGTAATACTGAGTCACTACCTCCTGGGTCATGTGCTGCGACTCATCCAGCTCCTCCACCCGCGCCAAACCAAAGTCACAGATCTGAGGAGAGAAGAACGACAGCATGACCAAAGCTGCAGCCAATACTGCTACTTACGCTGGGGCTTCTACTCCAGTTGCATCCAGAGCTGCACCAATTTCCCGCTATCTCCCATCTGTGGGATATGCAATTGCGGCACGGTCCACTAATCCAACCCGTCTGTCGGCACAGGGCTAATTCAAGGGTGGAAGGGATCGAGAATGCAGCTTTGGATGTGACTGGAGGATAGAACATAATATAATCAGACAGTGAAGTTGTGGAATACACCGGTAATAGAAATAATAAAAGAAATAAGGAAAAGCAGAGACAACCGCCAAGCAAGCGGGACGCGACCTTCAGCACGCAGTTGCTGTTCACCAGCAGGTTCCCCGGTTTGATGTCTCTGTGCAGGATCCCAGCCGAGTGCAGATACTTCAGTCCTGCAAGGAACACAAGGGTTAATACCAGCAGATGCCCCCCAGATCCTCGGGGGCAGGGGCACCGGCCACCATCTCACCCACCCCGCAATATCTGGTAGAGGAAGACCTTGATGTGGTCTGCGCTGAGCGGCTGCGGAGACACGATGACTTTGTGGAGGTCGGTCTGCATGAGCTCGGTGATGACGTATCTGCCAGAGGTCACAGTCAAGGTCATAGTATATATGTATACCTCTATGTAAGGCTCGAGATTACTTCATTACATTTCATTGTCAAGATCTCTGCTTGATGTCAGGAACGGAACAATTCGATTTACAATGGCCCCGTCACCTCTGCTGACCTGTCCGCCGTAGTAAATATTCTGGAGCATCATTTCTCAGAGCTCTGCTGTACCGTTCCTCGGTTACTCCTGGTGGAATTTTTTTCGTCAAAGGTGATTAGACAGTTTCAGAATGGACGCACCCCCGACCAGGTAACCCCGCTGTCAATCTAACAACTGAGAAAATGAGAAAAAAAACGCTGCAGATCGGATACATTGAGGATTGCAGCTGTCAGGGTTTGTTACAATGTATCCAGAGCATCGGGGCCACAAGTCTCTGCTCTGATGGTTACAATGTATCCAGACATCGGGGACACAACGTCTCTGGTCTGATGGTACAATGTATCCAGTGCATCGGGGGACAGACGTCTCTGTGTCTGAGGTTACAATGTATCCAGTGCATCGGGGGCCACAAGTCTCTGGTCTGATGGTTACAATGTATCCAGGCATCGGGGTGGAACGTCTCTGTGTCTGATGGTTACAATGTATCCAGAGCATCAGGGGCCACAAAGTCTCTACGTCTGATGGTTACAATGTATCCAGCACATCTGGGGCCACAACGTCTCTGTGTCTGAAGGTTACAATGTATCCAGTGCATCGGGGGCCACAACGTCTCTGCGTCTGATGGTTACAATGTATCCAGGCATCGGGGACAGAACGTCTCTGGTCTGATGGTTACAATGTATCCAGAGCATCGGGGCCACAACGTCTCTGTCTGATGGTTACAATGTATCCAGAGCATCGGGGGCCACAAACGTCTCTGTGTCGGATGGTTACAATGTATCCAGAGCATCGAGGGCCGGAAACGTCTCTGGGTCTGATGGTTACAATGTATCCAGTGCATCGGGGGCCACAACGTCTCTGGTTGGATGGTTACAATGTACCAGTGCATCGGGGCCACAAACGTCTCTGCGTCTGATGGTTACAATGTATCCAGTGCATCGGGGGCCGAAACGTCTCTCGTCTGATGATTACATGTATCCAGTGCATCGGGGACGGAAGTCTCTGGTCTGATGGTTACAATGTATCCAGTGCATCGGGGGCCGAACGTCTCTGCGTCTGATGGTTACAATGTATCCAGTGCATCGGGGGCGGAAGTCTCTGCGTCTGATGGTTACAATGTATCCAGTGCATCGGGGGCCACAACGTCTCTGGTCTGATGGTTACAATGTATCCAGTGCATCGGGGACGGAACGTCTCTGCGTTGATGGTTACATTGTATCAGAGCATCGGGGGCCACAACGTCTCTGCGTCTGATGGTTACAATGTATCCAGTGCATCCGGGATGGAACGTCTCTGTGTCTGATGGTTCAATGTTCCAGGCATCGGGGGCCACAACGTCTGTGTCTTTATGGTTACAATGTTTCAGAGCATCGGGGGCCACAACGTCTCTGTGTCTGATGGTTCAATGTATCCAGAGCAGGGGGCGGAAGTCTGGGTCTGGTTACAAAGTTTCAGTGCTAGGGGGACAACGTTCTGTCTGATGGTTACAATGTATCCAGAGACGGGGGGCCCAACGTTCTGGTCGGGTGGTTACAAGTATCCAAGCACCCCCCCCCCCCCCGGGGCCACCCAAACGTCTTGGTTGTGGTTAAATGTTCCAGTGCATCGGGGGACGGAACGTCTCTGGGCTGATGGTTACAAGTATCCCGTGCTCGGGGGGGAAAACGTCTTGGGTTGTTTTTCAAAGATCCAGTGCATCGGGGGCGGAACGTTTTAGTCTGATGGTTACAATGTTTCCCGAGCATGGGGGCGGGAAGTTCTGCGTCTGATGGTTACAATGTATCCGTGCACGGGGGGGAAGTCCTTGTTGTGGTTACAAGTATCCCGGCAAGGGGGCCCCAAAGTCTCTGGGGTCTGTGGTTACAATGACCGTCATCGGGGGGGGGAATTCGGGTCTGATGGTTCCTGTATCAGTGCTCGGGGGGGAACGTCTCTGCGTTGATGGTTACATGTATCCGTGCATCGGGAAAAGTCTTGGTCTGAGGTTAATTTTATCCAGGCGGGGGCGGAACGTCTCTGGTCTGTTTGGGTTCAATGTATCCAGGACGGGGGCCCCAAAAATTTTGCGTCGTGGTTACAATGTTCCAGGCCCGGGGGGGGAAACGTCTTGTGGGGTTAATGTTTCCCGGCACGGGGGCCGAACGTCTTGCGTTTTTTGATGGTTACAATGTTCCAGAGATGGGGGGGAAAGTTTGGTCTGTGGTTAAATGTATCCCGGCATGGGGGCCAAAGTCTCTGCGTTGATGGTTCAAAAGATCCCGGATCGGGGGCCGAAAGCTTGCGTCTGATGGTTACAAGTATCCCGTGCTCGGGGGCCAACGTCTCGGTCTGATGTTCAAAGTTCCAGGCATCGGGGGAGGAAGTTCTGCTTGTGGTTACAATGTATCCGGCTGGGGGGGAAGTCTCTGCGTTGATGGTTACAAAGTATCCCGTGCATGGGGGGGGGCAAAGTTCGGTTGTGGTTACAAAGTATCCGGATCGGGGGGGAACGTTTTCTGGTTGTGGTTTCAAATGTATCCGTGAGGGGGACG
>JARQOD010011068.1:0-24854 GCA_033576555.1 Oophaga sylvatica
ACACTTGGTCCTTTGTTTACTGGGGTTCAGTAATGTCAGCTGTTCCCCTGCTGTGTGAACGGCAAAAAGTCCTGCCTGCCTCCACCCTGTTCTCTTCTCATCCCTGGGCTACAACACCGCCAATTGTAGCTCGGAAGTGCTGTTAGCACAGTGAACACTTGCTCCTGTGTTACTGGGGTTCAGTAATGTCAGCTATTCCCCTGCTGTTGAACGGCAAAAAGTCCTGCTGCCTCCACCCTGTTCTCTTTTCATCCTGGGCTACAACACCGCCAGTTGTAGCTCGGAAGTGCTGTTAGCACAGTGAACACTTGCTCCTGTGTTACGGGGTTCAGTAATGTCAGCTGTTCCCTGCTGTGTGAACGGCAAAAAGTCCTGCTGCCTCCACCCTGTTCTCTTCTCATCCCTGGGCTACAACCCGCCAGTTGAAGCTCGGAATGCTGTTAGCACAGTCTACACTTGCTCCTGTGTTACTGGGGTTCAGTAATGTCAGCTGTTCCCCTGCTGTGTGAACGCAAAAAGTCCGCTGCCTCCACCATGTTCTCTCTCATCCCTGGGCTACAACACCGCCAGTTGTAGCTCGGAAGTGCTGTTAGCACAGTCTACACTTGCTCCTTTGCTACTGGGGTTCAGTAATGTCAGCTGTTCCCCTGCTGTGTGAACGGCAAAAAGTCCTGCTGCCTCCACCCTGTTCTCTTTCTCATCCCTGGGCTACAACACCGCCAGTTGTAGCTCGGAAGTGCTGTTAGCACAGTGAACACTTGCTCCTGTGTTACTGGGTTCAGTAATTCAGCTGTTCCCCTGCTGTGTGAACGGCAAAAAGTCCTGCTGCCTCCACCCTGTTCTCTTCTCATCCCGGGGCTACAACACCGCCAGTTGTTGCTCGAAGTGCTGTTAGCACAGTGAACACTTGCTCCTGTGTTACTGGGGTTCAGTAATGTCAGCTGTTCCCCTGCTGTGTGAACGGCAAAAAGTCCTGCTGCCTCCACCATGTTCTCTTCTCATCCCTGGGCTACAAACCCGCCAGTTGTTGCTCGGAGTTCATTGGCACGGTACCACTCCTGCCCAGACTGGTTACAGCACGCCATCTGTTTCCTCTCAGTGTAAACGTCACTTAGCCTCCAATAAGTTGTCTTCGTGTTGCGGTCGGTTAGCCACTCTAGGTGTTTGGATTTAGGTGCTTCTATGTGGCTGCGGGATATGCAAATAAAGGCTTTTCCGTGTGACAATAGGACAATCACCCACTGTAGTACTGGGGATTCGGTAACGCGGCCGCTCGCGGCCTGTCATCTTAAATTTCCATGGATCCCTTCTCTACCCGTCCGGTTCCAGTACCGTCACTGGTTCTCCGCAGTGCCTTTGCCTAGGTGCCTCCATCTCGGTATCTGAGTTCCAGCAACTTCTGCTGGTCCTTGGTAGTGCTTTGGAGCACAGGTACCTCCTGCTTAGTAACCGTGTCCCAGTAACGTCAGCTGGTCCTGGGTTGTGCCTTGGCTCTTTTCCTTCTACTGCCCCTCCGGTTCCAGCACAGTCACTGGTCTCGTTACTTGCATTGGCTCTTGTACCTTCTGCTACCCGTCCGGGTTCCAGTACCATCAGCTGGTTCTCCGCAGTGCCTTTGGCCTAGGTGCCTCCATCTCGGTATCCGAGTTCCAGCAACGTCTGCTGGTCCTTGGTAGTGCTTTGGAGCACAGGTACCTCCTGCTTAGTAACCGTGTCCCAGTAACGTCAGCTGGTCCTCGGTTGTGCCATTGGCTCTTTTCCTTCTGCTGCCCCTCCGGGTTCCAGCACAGTCAGCTGGTCCTCGTTACTTGCATTGACTCTTGTACCTTCTGCTACATTTACAAATTGAAGATTTTTTCAATGCTTTTTTGGTAATCACTCTGGATCTCCAACAATGAAGACGACGACCCTGATGACCACCCCGAAGAAGATGACGACCACAAGGACGACGAGCATCAGCCAACCAGCCTAAACACCATCACAAAGAAGAAATAAAAGATTACCAAACAGGACTAAGAAGGTTAAGACAAACTGCAAGATACAGAACAAGAGACTTAAGAACAATAAGCAGAAGATCAAAAAGCAGAAGAACATGAAGTATAAGACCAAAATGAAGAGCAAAATATATGCTCTAAATTCTAAGCAGAAGAAGACTAAGCAGTGTATGGGGGTGAGTCCGTTCCTCCTCGTGGTGCCCCTGGAAAATGCCTGCTGCTGCAGGCTAAACTGAACACGGACAAATACTGTTGTAATTTAAATCTTTTGTGACAGCAAGAACGGAAGGATGAAAAATTCATACTTTGACAGATTACAAGTACAGGATTCTCTGTCACAAATAAGAATATGATGAAGAAGATGAAGTACAATATGAATAAGAATAAATAGTTTAATAAGAAGAATATGAGTAATGTTAACAAAAAGATGAATAGCAAGAAGTTTAAGAAGAAGATAAAGAAGGTGAAGATGAAGAATAATTTGATGAAAAAGATGATGCTGCTGAAGATTATGAAGGAGAAAGTGTGTGAAAAGTTAAAAAGGTGAAGAGCATGGAAGTTGTGAAATATACATATTTGCCAAAATAGAAAAAAAGTTAACAACATTGTCAATTTATTCGTCAATCCGAACATCTTTAAAAAAAATATATATATATATGCAATTCCATTTGATTGGGTTAAACATCTATGCCTTTAATGTCTCCTCACCTTCCCCAATACATTCTACATTACTCTTTGTTGTTTTCCTTCATGTACAATTAACCAACAAGGCAAGAATGTTTTTTGTTTAATTCCGATATTTTGTTCCCATAGACTTACATGGGACTTCCGGTATCGGTATCGGGTATCGCCGATATTTTAATGGTATCGGCGATACATTCCGATTCCGATACTTTTGGATATCGGAAAGTATCGCTCAACCCTATGTGAGATACTTTGTCAAGTGATTTGCTGAAGTCAAGATATACTATATCTACAGCATTTCCCTGATCCACCCAGTCAGTGATTCTGTCATAGAAGGAAATTAAGTTAGTCTAATGACTTATTAGCTACAAACCTATGCTGACTATGGTTAATCACTTCATTCTTATCCAGGTACTTACCGTATTTTTCGGACTATAAGACGCACCGGACTATAAGACGCACCCAGGTTTTAGAGGTGGAAAATAGGGAAAAATATATTTGAAGCAAAAAATGTGGTAAAATATTTAATAACATAAATAACATACTATTATATGTGTACTATTATATAAATAGATGTTATTATGTTGAAGCTACGGTAGGAGATGGTGCTGCGGGACCAGTGTAGTGTCTGTAAAGTACTATGTGAAGACGCTGGAGGTGAGTATATGAATGGGGGCACAGGGCTTATATTTAAAGCACCACTCCAGCACTGAAAAATAACACTGAAGTGCTGTTTTAAGATCCCATGGGAGAACTATAACTCTCAGCAGATCCTATGGCATGCTGGGAGTTATAGTCCACCACAGGATGGCAGAGTGATTTTTTATGTTCTGTCATTACTAACCTTTAATTAATTCTCTGTTGTACAGTGTGTCTGCAGGACCTGTGATGACATATGAAGAGGCAGGGCTTTGTGTGGTCATGTGATCTCCAGCCCGCCTTCTTCATGATGTCATTACAAGTCCTCCACAGGAGCATTCAGCATCGCATCAGCACAGCCCCTGTGCTGTCAGGTATGCGATACTTCCTGCTGCACTCTGCTCCTGTAGCCTCCTCTCTTCCAACACACATCTCCCCAGCTGCTGCAGGAATCAGGCGCTGGGGAACCATGTGGCTCTGTCATTTGCTGCTCCTCGCTCACTGCTCAGCTGATAGGTGGGCATGGAAGCGGCTAATGAATATTCACTGCACTTAAGTATCGGGACCATGGTTTCCCCAGCACTGGATTCCTGCAGCGGAGGGATATTTTCCTGCCTCCTGCAATCTCACTCCACCGCTGCCCCCTGTCCCCCTCCCCACGTTACATTCCGACCATAAGACACACCCACACTTTCCTCCCTAACTTGGAGGAAAAAAAGTGCTTCTATGGTCCGAAAAATACGGTACATACATGTTGTTTAAGAATTTGTTCAAAGATCTTTCCTGTATAGAAGTCAGACTCACCGATCTTTAGTTCCCTGGGTCCACCTTATTCCCCTTTATGAATATAGGAACACTTCCTCTTCTCCAGTCTTCTGGGACTTCTCAAGCTCTCCAAGAATTTTCAAATATTATGAAGAGTGGTTCAAAACTTTCTTGTGCTAGCTATAATTCTGTACTCAGGGGTGTAATTCATTTGGACCTGAGACTTGAATACATTTATGTTAGCTAACTATTCCCTCACTATCTTTCTGTTTATTCATAGCCTGGATTCTTCTATTCCTTTAATAGGACAGCAAAGATCAGTTGATGTTACATTTCCTTTTTGACAGAAAACAGATACAAAATAGGAATTAAAAAGTTAGCCTTCTCAACATCCTTTCTTACCATTACATCATTTTCATCCTGTAAAAATCCTATAGCATCTTTGTCTTTTCTTTTACTTTTGACATATCCCCAAAAATCCTTTTTTATTACCTTTGACGTCTCTTGCAAGCCTTAATTCGTTGTCAGCTTTAGGTAATCTGATTCGTGCCCTGCAGGTTCTGCAGACTGAATTATAATCTTCTTTAGATATGCCTCCCTCGCTGGCCAATCGGCGGCTTGCTCTGAGGTGTCGGGCTTCCTGTTGGCTGCCCACTCTCATATTTCTTGGTTCACTTTCTCAATAAGTTGTTCAAACAAAATAACTTCCCAGAGAGCATCAGCGGAGTGGCAGCCGGACAATCGAGACAGCGTTTGCAGTGTTGTCTGAGTTGACTGCCACATTCTACATAAAGGTCCCCTGGCAAGGCAAAGTTTGGAAATTGGTGCAATAACTCTCAGATGAAAAAGTAAAAAGGGTCAAAAGGGTGTATTTAATAGTCCAATAGTCCAGGCAGCTCTGATGCCCAAGCGACTGAACAGCATCCTGTGCTCGGCCAGTCAAACTAGTCCAAAGGTGTTTTGCCCAATCAGCTACGGCCACCTGGTTCATCAGCTTATATAAGCTTTACAGATGTTCATCAACATCTGTATTGGACTCATTAAAAACTTGCTTATCCTGTAGCAAAGATCATTTCCTTGTTGCTGGGCCCTCATGGAGGTAGGGTCCGGCACCGGGGGTAGGGTAATGAAACTCCCAAAACTGATTTCATAACACAAGCCCTCTCCTTGCTTGAGGCTCTGGGTCCCAATTTGATAAACAATGGCTTGATTTGGTCTGCTTGGGACGTTGTATTTGATTCCAGTCTACAACTGGATTCTTGATTGTCAAGCAGTTTAATTCCTCAGTGGAGCTTTCATCGTCCTCCACAATTTTTTGGGCATTCCAACGCACCAATTCCTGGATCAAGCTTGATTGATATCAGTGGCCTGGAATTCAATCTGTCAAAGCTGGCACAGCTCTTGTAGTTGCCATTTCTTGTTGTGGCAGTACATCTCATCCAGTCCTTTTCACAAGGCCAAGATTGTGGGGTTGGACATGGTAGCATCCAAAACCTGTTGTGTATGCCTCACCTATGGTCTGTTAGGTCTGTCTCTCTGCCTCCCTCATTGTGAAGCCCTAGGATGATGTCTACGAACACCAGTCCCCTGAAACTCTCCAGGAGCGCCAGCTGAGTACTATCTCACCACTGCCAAAAGAAAAGACCGCATGGATCAGGACTCATCCCACTGAACACTAGCACCCTTTTCCCATGGTCAGAATATTACTTTGACAACACAGGGCAAAGGTAACACAGAGGGTTGATACTTTATTGGATCACTAGATGTCAACAACATATAGTACAGTCTCAACAAGTGCATAAATGTTGCAAATGACAGAGTCTCTTAGAACATCTAAAATTTTGGAGCATCCAGGATAAACACCCCAACCAGTAGCACCCCCGCTTTTGGTGCGCACC
Organism: Oophaga sylvatica; assembly: GCA_033576555.1. Classification (NCBI taxonomy): domain Eukaryota; kingdom Metazoa; phylum Chordata; class Amphibia; order Anura; family Dendrobatidae; genus Oophaga; species Oophaga sylvatica. Next base: position 5,981 of record JARQOD010011068.1, read on the forward strand.
AGAGAGGAGGCAGCGGAAAGCGTAGGACACTGACAGAGTCCACTGAAATATGTAGCCAAGTGATCTTATTGTCCTAACTTAGGTTCTCCAAACGTCTCCGTGGATTCAGTGATGGACAGTGGAGCAAATAGCATTCCTCCGTTAGAGGCCTTGGCTTCTGTCCTATAGAGTCACACTGTAGACTGAGAAATGTCCGTGTCATACTGACAGCTATCCTTCAGGGCATTATCCACAGGTTTAGGAGAGGTGGAAGGAAGTAATCTCTCAATGTTCGAGTTTTCAATTAATATGCATACTTTGACCTTCAGTGTTTTGGAGATCAACAAACTGCATGGACTGATACAATATGCTGTCAGCAAGCATTCAACAAATCAAAAAACATCAATTCAACCTACAACAAGAGTCAGTTTTCAGCACATGTCCCTTGACTTAGGGCTCCGTCACACTCTTCAATGTCCCAGCGATCCCACCAATGATACAACGTAGATGGGATCGCTGGGACATCGTTAGCTGATCGCTGGTGAGCTGTCACATGGGCAGACTCACCAGCGATCAGGACCAGCTAGCATGCTGGTATCCAATGTACACGTTGGGTAATGAAGCACCGCGTGGCACCTAGTTACCCGATATTTACCCTAGATACCGGCTCTCAGCGCTCTACAGCAGAAGCTGGGAGCCGGTAACCAGGGTACATATCGGGTAATTAAAAAATCTTAATAATTAAAAGCCTTTACTAGTTGATAATTTGGTCTAGATGCTCACAAAACTTTTGTGCCTATGCTAGATACATGAAAAGTTAAGATACTTATTATATTATTTATTTGTGGACCAGACCAGAGGTTCTGGTGCCTGCAGTCATTAAACCAAGATTTAATTAAAGCTTGTAAAAGAATGGATGCTTAGTAGAGCTGAGCGACTTTCCCTTTTTTAGGGTCGAGTCGGGTTTCATGAAACCCGACTTTCTCAAAAGTCGGGTCGAACGAAATCGGCTGACTATCGGAAAAAGTCGGTGGTCAGACTGAAACACGAAACCCAATGCAAGTCAATGGGGAAGCAAAGTCGCCATGGAGTGGAGGATAGTAAACACACCTACAGTGCCCATTTCAATGCCAACAACATAAATTCTTACTACTTAACCCCTTAACGACCAAGCTATTTTGTAGGTTAAAGACCAGGCCAATTTTTACAATTCTGACCACTGTCACTTTATGTGCTTATAACTCTGGAATGCTTCAACGATCTTGGCGATTCTGAGAATGTTTTCTCGTGACATATTGTACTTCATGATAGTGGTAAAATTTCTTCAATAAAACCGCGTTTATTTATGAAAAAAACGGAAATATGGCAAAAATTTTGAAAATTTTGCAATTTTCAAAATTTTATTTTTATGCCATTAAATCAGAGAGATATGTCAGAAAAAATAGTTAATAAATAACATTTCCTACATGTCTAACTTACATCAGCACAATTTTGGAACCAAAAATTTTTTTGGTTAGGAAGTTATGTGTTAAAAGATGACAAGCAATTTTTCATTTTTCCAACAAAATTTACAAAACCATTTTTTTTAGGGACTACCTCACATTTGAAGTGAATTTGAGGGGTCAATATGACAGAAAATACCCAAAAGTGACACCATTCTAAAAACTGCACCCCTCAAGGTGTTCAAAGCCACATTCAAGAAGTTTATTAACCCTTTAGGTACTTCACAAGAATTGAAGCAATGTGGAAGGAAAAAATGAACATTTAACTTTTTTTACCAAAATTTTCTTTCGACACAATTTTTTAAATTTTGTCAAGGGTATCAAAAGAAAATGAACCACAATATTGTTGTACAATTTCTCCTGAGTACACTGATACCCCATTGTGGGGGAAAACCAATCTTTACGTGCACGTGCAGTGCTCAGAAGGAAGGAGCATCATTTGAGATTTGAATGTCAAATTGGCTGGATAGAGAGCGGACACCATGTCGCGTTGGAGAATCCTTGATGTACCTAAACAGTGGAAACCCTCATAAGTGACCCCATTTTGGAAACTAGACCCCCAAAGGAACTTATCTAGATCTGTGGTGAGCACTTGAACCCTCAAGGGCTTCACAGAAAAATGAACTATTTAAACATTTTTTTCACCAAAATTTTTCTTTCGACACAATTTTTTATTTTTCAAGGTATAAAAGAAATGAACCACAATTATTGTTGTACAATTTCTCCTGAGTACACTGATACCCATGTGTGGGGGAAAACCAACTTTACGTTGCACGGCGTGCTCGAAGGGAAGAGCGCACATTTGAATTTGAATGTCAAATGGCTGGATAGAGATCGGACACCATGTCGCTTTGGAGAGTCCCTGATGTACCTAAACAGTGGAAAAACCCCATAAGTGACCCCATTTTGGAAACTAGACCCCCCAAGGAACTTATCTAATTGTGGTGAGCACTTTGAACCCCAAGGGCTTCACAGAAGGTTATAAGTGGAGCGTAAAATTAAAAAATCATATTTTTTCCACAAAAATGATCTTTTCACACCAATTTTTATTTTTCAAAGGTAAAAGGATCCCAAAAGTTATTGTGCAATTTGTCCTGAGTACGCTGATACCCCATATGTGGGGGTAAACCATTATTTAGGCGCATGGCAGAGCTCAGAAGGGAAGCAGCGCCATTTGACTTTTTTTGGTTGGAATTGAGATTGGACGCCATGTCGCATTTGGAGAGTCCCTGTGTGCCTAAACAGTGGAAACCCCCCACAAGTGACCCCATTTTGGAAACTAGACCCCCCAAGGAACTTATCTAGATGTGTGGTAGAGCTTTGAACCCCAAGGGCATCACAGAAGGTTATAACGTAGAGCCGTAAAATTAAAAAATCATATTTTTTCCACAAAATTTCCACACCCAAATTTTTATTTTCCAAAGGGCAACAGGACCCCAAAAGTTATTGTGCAATTTGTCCTGAGTACGCTGATACCCCATATGTGGGGGTAAACCACTATTTTGAGGCATGGCAGAGCTCGAAGGGAAGGAGCGCCTTTTTCAAATGCAGACTTTGATGGAATGGTCTGCGGGTGTCATGTCACGTTTGGAGAGCCCCTGATGTGCCTAAACAGTAGAAACCCCCCACAAGTGACTCCATTTGGAAACTAGATCCCCCAAGGAACTTATCTAGATGTGTGGTGAGCACTTTGAACCCCTAAGTGCTTCACAGAAGTTTATAACGTAGAGCCGTAAAAATAAAAAATCATATTTTTTTTCCACAAAAATAATCTTTTTGCTCCAAATTTTTATTTTTATAAGGGTAACAGAAGAAATAGGACCCCAAAAGCTATTGTGCAATTTGTCCTGAGTACGCTGATACCCCATATGTGGGGGGAACCACTATTTTGACGCATGGCAGAGCTCGGAAGGGAAGGAGCACCGTTTTTAAATGCAGACTTTAATGGAATGGTCTGCGGGTGTCATGTCGCGTTTGGAGAGCCCCTGATGTGGCTAAACAGTAGAAACCCCCCACAAGTGACCCCATTTTGCAAACTATACCCCCCAAGGAACTTATCTAGATGTGTGGTCAGCACTTTGAACCCCCAAGGGCTTCACAGAAGTTTATAACGTAGAGCCGTGAAAATAAAAAAATCATATTTTTTTTCCACAAAAATGACATTTTTGCCCCCAAATTTTTATTTTTATAAGGGTAACAGGAGAAATTGGACCCCAGAAGTTGATGTGCAATTGTCCTGAGTACACTGAATCCCATATGTGGGGGGAACCACTGTGATCGCCTTACTGCGATCTTTCGGAGGCAGAAATGAACAAATCCACAAAAGGTGAAGAATTGGTTTTATTTTTTACGCCGTTCCTCGTGTGGTATTATGATTTGGCGACTTTATTCCTCGGATCGGTGCGATTACAGCGATACCAGATTATACACTTTTTTTCATGTTTAGCTGCTGTCACACTCTAAAAGATGCTCTTTTTTGGAAGAATTTTTTGGAAGAAATTTTTTGCATCGCCGTATTTTGAGAGCTATAATTTTTCCATATTTCGTCCGACATAGTTATCTGTGGGCTTATTTTTTGCGGGACGAGCTGACTTTTTTTATTGGTACCATATTCGGGCACATAACGTTTTTTGATCGCTTCCTATTCCGATTTTTGGGAAGCACAATGAACAAAAACCAGCAATGCAGAATTGTTTTTTTTTTTTCTTTTTACGTTCTGCGTGTGGTAAAATTGATAAAGCAGCTTTATTCTTCGGGTCACTACGATTACAACGATACCTCATTTATAATTTTTTTATGTTTTGGCATTTTTTACACAATAAAAAATTTTATAGAAAAAATAATTGTTTATTCCGCGAGCTATATAACTTTTTTATTTTTTCGCTGATGATGCTGTGTAGCAGCTTGTTTTTTGTGGGACAAGATGACGATTTCAGTGGTACCATGATTATTTATATCCAACTTTTTGATCGCGTGTTATTGCACTTTTTCCAAGCGGTATGATGATACCGCTTGGAAAAAGTATAATTTACTACTTTTTGTGTTTTTTTTTTTACGCTTTCACTGAAGGGGTTAACTAGGTTACACTTTATAGATTATAGATTTATAGATTTTTATGGACGTGGCGATACCAACAGTGTGTTTTTTTTGTTTTTTGTTTTTTATTACAATGGTGTATAATGGTCCCGTAAATGCTGCTCCAGTGTCTGTTTTCCCCCTTTTAGAATGCTCCAGTATATGATGGGCCCCATGGATGCTGCTCCAGTGTCTGATCTGCCCCATTTAAAATGCTCCCGTATATGATGGGCCCCATGGATGATGTTCCAGTGTCTTATGGGCAAAAATAATGCTCCATATATAATGGGTCCCATTTATAATGCTCCATTGTATAATGGTCCCCATAAATGCTGCTCAAGTGTCTGTTTTCCCCCTTTAGAATGGTCCAGCATATGATGGGCCCCAGGATGCTGCTCCAGTGTATGATCTGCCCCATTTAGATTTATCCAGTATATGATGGGCCCCATGGATACAGCTCCAGTGTCTGATCTGCCCCATTTTGAATGCTCAAGTGTATGCTGGGCCCCATATTAATTCTCCAGTGTAGAATGCTCACCATATATTGCTCCAAACATTAAAAAAATGAAATACTTCTCCTCGCTGGGCATTGCTCTACTCTGGACTCCTCAGCAGCACCATCTTCCAGCTCTCTGCATTTGGACTGCTCAGGCAGAGGGCGTACAGACCTGACGTCATCGCGCTCTCTGACCTGAATGTCACTGTCAGAAACGCGGAAGACGTCACAGCGGTGGAGCAGGAGAGGTAAGTATTGCAAGTGCTGGGGCCCTGAGCAAGCAAGGAGGGCCGACTTGTGAGCGACGGCACTGGCACAGGGTCCTTCATAGTACGCTGGTGTGTCTGATGGCGAGTGGGCCCTCCCACCGTCAGAGACAGTTTTTTGTACTATGAGGGGCCTGTGCCAGTGCCGTCGCCCACGAGTCGGCCCCCGCCACCTGCTCAGGAACCGATACTTTCCCGGTGCGCAAGGTGCTGACGCCGGCCTTGGGGGGGGATTTGTAGGTTTTTGTAGTCCGTCCACGCTTGCAAGTGCATGTTCATTAAATGTTTAAGCATGTAACTGGTATTAAATTTTCAGAGATTTTTCCCTCGCTAAAGGTCCTTCCGCACTTCTTACAGATAACCTTTGCCTCATCAATAGGATTTTGTCAAAAAAGTGCCACACTGGACTCTTCCTACTATGGTATACAATTTCAGGGCTTGCACGTTGTGCAAATTTGGCCATCTGGCCAAGCTGTCCTACAACTCTTTTGCTTTTTAACCCCTTTTTGGACTGCTACGGCTGCCAGATAACCCCAGCTGCGATGTCGATACCTGCTGCGGATCCTCCTCCTCTTCTGAGCTATTGCCAGTGGCACCCTCTTCCCCCACTGGATGCCAATCCTGGTCAACAACTGGGTCATCCATCACCTCCTCTTCAATTTCATCTGTACCTTCCTCTGTGTCACCATGTAAGGTGGCATAGTATGCAGGAAGGGGCACCTGAGTTTCATCAGGGTCACATTATGGCTCAGTAGACTGCAAGGGAAATGTAGTGCTCTGGTTGAATGTACCAGCAGAATCATCTAGCAGTGGCTGTGCATCAGTGCACTCCATCTCTGATTCATGTTGGACTGGGGAATTCAGGATTTGACTTGATAACCCAGGCATGGTATGTGAAAAGAGCTCCATGGAGTAATCTGACGTGTGGGCTGCCGCATCCTTCACTTTTGGTGGGGGTGAAGCACTCAAAGAAAGGTGTTGTTCCTGACCAGAAGCCTGCACTGACGACTCAGTGCTTGCATTTTTTGAAAATTCATAAGAGGAGGCGATAGAACTGGAGGCTGTTTCGGCAATGTAAGCCAAAACTTTTTCCTGATGCTCCGGCTTTAAAAGCAGTTTACGTACTCCCAGTAAAGGGAGCCTTCCAGGCCTTCTTGAGCCAGACGATGATGCTGGCTCAACACCTCCTGCCTTAGGTGCTATTGTGCTTAGGGCACTTCCAGCAGATGCATCACCACCACCACCATCAGTACCAGCTGCCCCCCCGCCCACGTCTGTGGCCTCTTCTATCATACTTCCTAATTTTTGTGAAAATGTACCCAAAATACCAGCAGATATAGTTACTTTATCAGAAGCGTACAGCTGTATACCGTCTAGGGATAATTGTAAATCTCCGTATATTTTTCAGGAGTCACACACAGACGCTCTCAGGCTCATTATGGATTACATCAAATATAAAAAGTAGAAAAAGGGTAATGTAGTACAAGCGTACAACTGTATACAGTGTTGGGGTAATTTTTTAAATCTCCGTATATATTTCCGGAGTAACAGACAGACAGTCACAGGCTCAGTATGGATTAGACCAGAAATACAAAATTGAAACGGGGTACTGTATCACCAGATACCAGGTATATATAGTATAGGGAAAATATTCTAAATCTCCGTATATATTTCAGGAGGCAAACACAGACGCTCTCAGGCTCATTATGGATTACACAATAATATAAAAAGATGAAAAAGGGGTACTGTATCACCAGATACCAGGTATATATAGTATGGTGAAAATATTGGAAATCTCTGTATATATTTCAGGAGGCAGACAAAGACGCTCTCAGGCTCAGTATGGATTACACAATAATATAAAAAGAAGAAAAAGGGGGTACTGTATCAGCAGATACCGGGTATATATTAGTCTAGGGAAAAATTGGAAATTGCCGTATATATTTCAGGAGTCAGACAATGATGCTCACAGGCTCAGTATGGATTACACAAGAATATAAAAAGATCCGCAAGAAATAATCACACATGTGGGCCAATGTTCCAGGTGTCAATGATGCACTTACAGTTGGGGGAGGACAAGTTTTGCAAAAAAGGGTACTGTATCCCAAGCATACAGCTGTATACAGTCTAGGGGTAATTGTAAATCTCCGTATTTATTTCCGGAGTAACAAACAGACGCTCGCAAGCTCTGTATGATTAGACCAAATATAAAAAGTAGAAAAAGGTAATGTATTAGAAGCATACAGCTTTATACAGTGTTTGGGAAATTGTAAATCTCCGTATATTTTGCCAGAGTCAGACGCTGGCTCTCACAGGCTCAGTATTGATCACATTAGAATATAAAAAGTAGAAAAAGGGTAATGTATTAGAAGCGTACAGCTGTATAAAGGGTTGGGAAATTGAAAATCTGCATATATTTTGTCAGAGTCAGACACAGCTCTCACAGGCTCAGTATGGATCACACCAGAACATAAAAAGTTGGGGAGTGGAGAAGGGAGGGACAGCCCAGATAGGGAGGGGCAAAAATGGCATATGTTGAGGTATAAAAATGGATGTAAAGCACTGCAAATGGAAAATTGGAGAAGTCCGGGAGGAAGAGGACAAAGCGAGCCATTTTGCTGGCAACCTATGTGTCATCTGGGAAGGTGGGACAAAATCCTTTGAAACCCATGCATGGGTCATTTTAATGAAGGTTAGATCATCAACATTTTGCGTCGACAGACGAGTCCTTCTTTCTGTCAGGATTGATCCAGCAGCACTGAAGACTATTTTGATAGCACACTACCAGCAGGGCAAGCGAGCTCCTGTAAGGCATATTCTGCCAATTCAGGCCAGGTGTCCAGTTTACAGGCCCAGTAGTCAAAGAGTCAAAGGGGAATGACCGGTGAGGGAGAACATCGATAGGGAGAAGAAGTAATTTTTAACCATAGTTGACAACTGCTGTCTGTTGCTATAGATTTAGTATTACCAGGCGTGTGAGCTGTCCTGGAGAAAAACAGTCCACAACATGGTCATGAAACCCCTGTCTCCAACGCCACTTTGGCTGTTTGCACTACGAACACCTCTCCCATTTGGCCCAGTATGGCTCATGGTAGAACCTGCACCACTGCTGTTTGCTGGAATGCCTCTAACAAAGGTTTACCAGAGTTGCTTGTTTGTTCGCCAATGTTAGCTCTAGGTTCTCCTGTGGCATGATGTTTCTGTAATTTGCCTTTATACGTGGATCGAGGATGCTGGCCAACCAGTAGTCGTCATCCTTCATAATTCTGGCAATGCGGGGGTCCCTTTTTAGGATCCGCAAGGCATAATCACACATGTTGCCAATGTTCCAGGTGTCAGTGATGCACTGCCAGTGGTGGGTGGTGGAGCACTTTCTGCCAAATCCACTTCCCTCCAGTCACGCACAAACCCTGTACCTGAACTTGGCAAGCCAACATTTTCTCTTGCCCCCTGAGAAGCATCCTCCTCCCCAAAATAATCATCCCCCTCATCCTCCTCCTCCTCTTTCTCTTCTTCCTCCACCTCGTCCAGGACAGATTCCTGAGCAACAATGGCTGACTGTCATCAAGGCTTTCCTCTTCCTCCTCTTCTTCCTCCGCTGCAGACACCTGATCCTTATTGTGAATCAAAGTTTGCATGAGCAGATGCATAAGTGGGATGCTCATGCTTATGATGGCATCGTCTGCGCTTACCAGCCGTGTGCATTCCTGAAAACACTGAAGGACTTTACAGAGGCAGTGCTTGGGGAGGTGGAGCGATCACTGCAGCCTCTGCATACGACTGGAGTCTATGTGCGAGCGACGGATGTGCGAGCACAGTCTTCGCACTTTATGGAGCAGGGCTGTTAATTCCAGATAATTATTTAAGAAGCACTGCACCACCAGGTGCAAGATGTGAGCCAGGCAAGGAATGTGTCTGAGTTTTGCCGGGGCTATGGCCGCCACAAAATTACGGCCGTTATCACTGACTATCTTGCCTGGCCCAAGATGTATACTGCCCAGCCATGACTCATTTCTAGCTGCTAGTATCGGCCAGTACATCCTCTGTGTGTCTGTTGTCGCCCAAGACATAATTTTAATTCAGCCTGCTGAAGCTTACCACTAGCTGATAGTGGGACACCTCGTGTACAACACTGGCAGTTGAGGATGGAGTGCACGTGCAACTGCGCTCTGTTGACGAGTTTTCGCTTTTGGAGGAGGAGGAGGAGAAGTGTCGAACACCTACAGCCAATCGTTGCCTATACCGTGGGCAAGGCAGCACTGTCCCATGGCTGCTTTACTCTGTGGACCCTGCATCCACCACATTAACCCCCGTGCACAGTGATGGACACGTAACGGCCCTGCCATGCCTACTGGCCAATGCATCTGTTGTGAGGTGCATCTTTCCACTCACTGATTGCTTGAGTGCATGGACAATGCTGTCTTTCACATGCAGGTGGAAGGCAGGGATGACTTTTTCAAGAAAAGAAGAGCCGACTGGGTAGGTCATAGCGTGGGACAGCGTAGGCCAGAGGTCTCTGAACGTTGCGTTTTCAACCAAACGGAAGGGCATCATCTCTAATGAGGTCAGTTTTGGCAATGTAGGCGTTAAAACCCAGTGTACCAGATGAGAGATGAATACTTCTTGTCCTACTCAGAGTGTCTGGTAGGGTGAACGGGACTTGAGAGCTGCATATGGTGTAACTATCGGTGGACATGACAGACTGAGAGGGGGTTGGTGATGGTGATGGTGGTTGGGGTGGTGATAGCCTAGATGCAGTCTTTCGTTGCAAAACATTGTGATTCCCTGACTGCTTTGGCCTTGCGACGACACCTCAATATTTCTTGCTGGTGGTGTGCCAACCGGGGGCTTACAGTGGGGAAGCGATGGAGCGTTGCTGGCTAATTTCAGTCGGAGCAGGTGCGCATGTGCAACCAAGGTTTGTATTGCTCCACGTTTGCAAGTGCTTGTTCATTAAATGTCTAAGCATGCAACTATATCAATTTCTGAGATTTTTCCCTCGGCTAAAGGTCCTTCGGCCTTCTTACAGGTAACCTTTGCCTCATCAATAGGATTTTGGTCAAAAAAAGTGCACACGGGACCTTTTCCTACTATGGATAAATTTCAGGGCTTGCACGCTGTGCTAATTTGACCGTCTGGCCAAGCGTCCTGCAACTCTTTTTGTTTTTTAAAACCTTTTTGGACAGCTACGGCCTGCCAATAACCCTGCTGCGATGTCGATACCTGCTGCGGACCTCCTCTTCTTCTGACTATTGCCAACGGCACCCTCTTCCCCCACTGGGTGCCAATCCGGGCCCAACAACTGGGTCATCCATCATCTCCTCTTCAATTTCATCTGCACCTTCCCTCTGTGTCACTGTGTAAGGTGGCGTAGTATCGGAAGGGGGACCTGAGTTCTTCAGAGACACATTCTGGCTCAGTAGACTGCAAGGGCAATGTAATGCTCTGGTTGAATGTACCAGCACAATCATATAGCAGGGCTTTGCATCAGTGCACTCCATGTCAGATTTCATGTTGGACTGGGAATTCAGGATTTGACTTGATAACCTAGGCATAGTATGTGAAAAGATTCCATGGAGTAATCTGAATGTGGCCTGCACACCTTCCCTTTTTTTGGGGGGTGAAGTACACAAGGAAAGGGGTTGTTCCTGACCAGAACCTGCACTGACGACTCAGTGCTTGGAGTTTTTTGAAACTTCAGAAGAAGAGGCGATAGAGCTGGAGGATGTTTCGGAAATGTAAAGCCAAAACCTATTCCTGATCTCTGGTTTTAAAAGCGGTTTACCTAGTCCCAAAAAGGAGCCTTCCAGGCCTTCTGGAGACAGATGATATGCAGGCTCAACATCTCCTGCCTTAGGTGCAATTGTGCTTTTTTGCACTACCAGCAGATGCACCACCACCACCACCACCATCAGTACCAGGTGGGCCCCCCCCGTCCAACGGCCTCTTCCACCATACTTCCTCATATTTGTGAAAATGTACCCCCAAAAAATCATCATCTATATGGTACTGTATCAGAAGCGTACATCTTATACGGTGAGGTGAAAAATTTTAATCTCCGTATAATATTTGCGGAGTAACAGACACAGCCTCTCACAGCTCAGTATGGATTACAGTAACATCACGAAACAACAGCCATATATCTCAAAAATGAATAAACTTTATTAATACAATTATAAAAAAAGAACAAAAACAGAAAATGGCAGGGGAAGAAGTGATACAAACTGGGATTACCCGTATATGCACATGCGGTAAAAAAAGCCCACAAAGAGAGCCTGCTACAGAATTTACACAGCCCAAGAATGGGACAAAATGGTCAAAGGTTATATCATATTACAAATATAGAAATAGTAGTCAAAATAGGTAAATATATAGATTCAAACACTATTACTGTTCGGCAGCAACCTTAGCCAGAAAGTGGTGTATCATAAGATCAAGTTAATTGTAATACCATATACAGGGTTTATGCATCATGCTATATAATAGTAGGTACCATGCCAACAGTATAAAAATATACACACCACTTCTCATGTAGCTATTGATGATGTCAGACAAAGACATATTAAGATATATTTCATATACTAGACTCTGCATATGCACCAAAAACCAATTGAACCCGTCTTGAAAGTAAACAAAATAGGCCATACCGCTGCACATTAACAATAATGATGAGATGATAGTGCCAGTAAAGATATTTTAAACATAGCACAAAACAAAGGAATTAATCACATGACAGCGATCACTGTTGTTAATTACCTCAGCTGGAGCAGTAACTCAGCGGGCCATCGCCGACGCGCGTTTCGGAGCGCAATGCTCCTTCATCATACGGATTACACCAAAATAAAAAAAGCAAAAAAGTGGACAGTATCAGAAGCGTACATTCATATACAGTGCTGGGTTAATTTAAAATCTCCGATATACAGTACAGACCAAAAGTTTGGACACACCTTCTCATTTAAAGATTTTCTGTTTTTTCATGACTATGAAAATTGTACATATCACACTGAAGGCATCCAAACTATGAATTAAACACATGGGAATTAATACTTAACAAAAAAGTGTGTAACAACTGAAATTAATGTCTTATATTCTAGTTTGTTCAAAGTAGCCACCTTTTTGCTTTGATGACTGCTTTGCACACTCTTTCATTCTCTTGATGACTTCAAGAGGTAGCACCGGAAATGGTTTTCCACTTCACGCGTGTCCCTGTCAGTTTTAATAAGTGGGATTTCTGGCCTTATAAATGGGGTTGGGACCATCATTGTGTTGTGCAGAAGTCTGGTGGATACACAGCTGATAGTCCTACTGAATAGACTGTTAGAAATTTGTATTATTGGCAAGAAAAAAAGTAAAGAAAAATGAGTGGCCATCATTACTTTAAGAAATGAAGGTCAGTCAGTCTAAAAATTGGGAAAACTTTGAAAGTGTCCACAAGTGCAATTGCAAAAACCATTCAAGAGCTATAAAGAAACTGGCTCACATGAGGACCGCCCCAGGAAAGGAAGACCAAGAGTCAACTCTGCTTCTGAAGATAAGTTTGTCCGAGTCACCAGCCCAGAAATCGCAGGTTTACAGCAGTCAGATTAGAGACCAGGTCAATGCCACACAGAGTTCGAGCAGCAGACACATCTCTACAACAACTGTTAAAGGAGACTTGTGCAGCAGCCTTCATGGAAAATATCTGCTAGAAACCACTACTAAGGACAGGCCAACAAGCAAAGAAAACTTGTTTTGGCTAAAGAACACAAGGAATGGACATTAACCAGTGGAAATCTTGTGCTTTGGTCTGATGAGTTCAAATTTGAGAACTTGGTTCCAACCACTGTTCTTTAAGAGACCCAGAAAAAGGTGAACAGATGGACTCTACAAGCCTGGTTCCCACCGTGAAGCATGGAGGAGGGTGTTATGGTATGGGGTGCTTTGCTGGTGACACTGTTGGGATTTATTCAAAATTGAAGGTATACTGAACCAGCATGGCTACCACAGACTTGCAGCGGCATGCATTCCATCCGGTTTGCATTTAGTTGACCATCATTTATTTTCAACAGGACAATGACCCCAAAACACACCTCCAGCTGCGTAAGGGCTATTTGACCAAGAAGTAGAGTGATGGGTGCTAAGCCAGATGACCTGGCCTCCACAGTCACCAACCTGAACCCAATTGAGATGGTTTTGGGTGAGCTGACCGCAGAGTGAAGGCAAAAAGGGCCAACAAGTCAAAGCATCTCTGGGAACTCCTTCAAGATTGTTGAAAGACAATTTGGGTGACTAACCCTTTGAAGCTCATCAAGAGAATGCCAAGGTGTGCAAACATCATCAAAGCAAAAGGTGGCTACTTGAAGAACCTAGAATATAAGACATAATTCTGTTTGTTACACACGTTTTTTGTTAAGCATATAATTTCCACATGTATAATTCATAGTTTGGATGCCTTCAGTGTGAATGTACAAATTTTCATATCATGAAAAAACAGAAAAATCTTTAAATGAGAAGGTGTGGTCCAAACTTTGTCTGTACTGTATTTCAGAGTAACACACACGCTCACAGCTCAGTATGGAGTAGACCAGAATATGAAAAGCAGAAAAAGTATACTGTAATCATTAGCGCAAAGCGTATACAGTATTGGGGTAATTTTAAATCTCCGTATATATTTAAGGAGTAACACACATGCTCACAGGCTCAGTGTGGATAACACCAAATATGAAAACAATAAAATGTACTGTATCAGTAGCGTAAAGCTCTATACAGTGTGGGGTAATTTTAAACTTCATATATATTTCAGGAGTAACACACAGACGCTCACAGGCTCAGTATGGTGTAGACCAGAATATAAAAGCATAAAAAGTGTACTGTATCAGTAGGTAACAGCTGTATACAGTGTTGGGGTTAATTTTAAATTTCCGTTATAATTTGAGGAGTAAACACACACGCTCACAGCTCAGTGTGGATAACACCAGAATATGAAAAAGCAGAAAAATGTACTGTATCATACGTAAAGCTGTATACAGTGTTGGGTAATTTTAAATCTCCATATATATTTCAGGAGTAACACACAGACCTCACAGGCTAAAGTATGGTGTAGACCAGAATATGAAAAGCATAAAAAGTGTACTGTATCATACGTACAGCTGTATATACAGTGTTGGGGTAATTTTAAATCTCCATATATATTTGAGGAGTAACACACACACTCACAGCTCAGTATGCATTGCACCAGAAATTGAAAACAAGAAAAGTGTACTGTATCAGTAGCATACAGCGTATACATGTGGGGTAATTTTAAATCTCCGTATATATTTCAGGAGTAACAAACAGACGCTCACTAAGGCTAAGTATGGTGTAACCAGAATATGAAAAGCATAAAAAGTGTACTGTACAGTACGTACAGCTGTATACAGTGTTGGGGTAATTTTAAATCTCCATATATATTTGAGGAGTAACCACACACACTCACAGGCTCAGTATGCATTGCACCAGAAAATTGAAAACAAGAAAAGTGTACTGTATCAGTAGCATACAGCTGTATACAGTGTTGGGGTAATTTTAAATCTCCGTATATATTTTCAGGAGTAACAAACAGACGCTCAAAGGCTCAGTATGGAGTAGACCCAAATATAAAAGCATAAAAAGTGTACTGTTCCAGTAGCATACAGCTGTATACAGTTGGGTAAATTTTAAATCTCTGTATATATTTGAGGAGTAACACAGATGCTCACAGGCTCAGTATGGATACACCAGAATATGAAAGCATAAAAAGTGTACTGTAATCAGTAGCGTACAGCTGTAGCAGTGTTGGGTAATTTTAAATCTCCGCAATATATGAGAGAAACACACACACTCACAGCTCATATGGATTACACCAGAATATGAAAAGCATAAAAAGTGTACAGCATCATAGCGTAAAACCTGTAATAAAGTGTTGGAGTAATTTTAAATCTCTGTATAATTCAGAGTCACACACAGATGCTCTCCATATGGATTTGACCATAATACACAAGCCAGAAAAACGGTACTGATCAAAGATACCAGCTGTATACTTTTGTGGAAAAATGAAATCTCCGTATGTATTTCCGGAATGTCACACCACAGATAGTCACCTGTATTTGTACGTGATACCAACCGGTACATGGTAGTGTGAGGAGCGTACAGCTCTATTCTGTGTGGGAAAAAATGAAAGCTTGGTTTACTGTGCAGAAAAAGAGAATAAAAGTATTCGTGCTGTGTAGATGCTGGTTAAAAAGCAGGCAGGCAACCTAATAACAGCTCTGCTCGCTGCACACAATAAATTCCTCCCCCCTCACTGGCAGGCACCTAATAACAGCTCGCTGCTGCACACAAGCAATTCCTCCCCTGTTTTTCTGGCAGGCAGCCTAAGAACCAGCACTTCTGCACACAACAAAAATCCTTCCCGTCACTGCCCACTAACTGTAAAACTAATCGCTAAATCAGCACAAGCACAGAATTATTGTTTTTTTTCCTGCCTAATGCTCCCCTACTGAAACAAGCATCAGCATCCTCTCCCCTACTCTAAGATCGCAGAATAAAATGGCGGTCGGCGGTGAGGGCTTTTATAGGCACGTGACGCCACACAAAGCAAGCCAATCACTGCAACGCCCTTCTCTAAGATGGGGCTGGCCGCTGCTCATGTCAATCACGTTGCCCACAGTCTGCGTCCTTGCTCATTGTCTGAGAAAAGACCCTTCAAGCATTAGGAAAACCGACTTTGGCACTCGGGTCGCCGAACGCAGGCCACCTCACGCAAATGGTCGGTTTCGCTCGGCGAAACTCAACTTTGGAGAAAGTCGGTCTTTTTTTAAACTGACCGACCTGTTTCGCTCAACACTAATGCTTAGAATAAATCATGTGTTTTAAGTTCTTTTTTATGTTATTCTTGACACGCACAGGAATCTTCCACTACCATCAAAAAAACCGTATTCCCAGTCTCACTTGTTCATTGATATTACATGTAATGAAAAAAACTAATGATTAAAAAAAAAAGAGTAATTTCTCATGGTCTACTGATAATATGCTAAAGCTCTCAGATCATTGTACCAAAGCAATCAATGATAGTGTAGTAGACTGACAAACTCAACACAGTAGGATTAAAAAAAAACCTCTAAATTCCTTCTATAGCGTTTATTATTTTATAATCTCTCACTAGCTGTGACTGGTTTATCCTGTCTGCTTGGTTGCAGATTACAGTGATGGTTCATGGATATTATATTTAACATTGTTAGACATTTTTTACAAAACAGGACACTAAATAGTTACAAAAGGAAGTCTTAATAATACAATTATTTTAAGATTTTAAACTTCTAAAAAGGCTTTCCCATTATATTTAAGAAAAATGCCCAGCGCATCAATGATTTCCAAGTCTTTTCTTTTAAATGATTACTTATTCTTTTTAAGGTCATGTTAGGTTATTATAACAGCACATGCTATTATATTTTATTTTTTATCTGGTAATCAGTTAACAATAAAACTATTTTCTGTATTAAATGTCCAAAACATTGAATATTTGTAAAATTCATTTATCAATTAAATCCAACTGGTAGAAAGGATTAAAGTCCAAATTGAATTTTCTAATGCATGACTAACTGGGCCAAAAGTACGATGTGAATAAGATTGTGCATACATTACAGTACTGATTGTATAGTAGTTGTGCAACAATTTAGAGCAAAAAATAAATAAAAATGACATGATTTATTTAAAGTGTGTTATGTAATTTACCGCTTTCGATATATAGTCAATGCAGTATAAGACACCATCAACCTTAGTGTAAGATGAGCTTCACTCGTTCATAGGAAGTCTGTTTTTTTTTACAAAAATGTGCATCATTCACCCTAGAAAAAATGACAGTAAAGTAAGCAAGAGTAATTTACAGGACAGGTTAGAATAACGGCACACAAAAAGGGCAGCCATATTGACTTTACTATGAGTGGGTTGTTTCCACCCGTATTTGGCACCTGTGCTGCTTCATCTTTGTTAGGGGCCCAGATACATCCTGCAGGATTTACTATTGTGTCTTGAAGTTTATTATTATTGCCTGTACTGTTGATTAATGCAAATTTTTTTGTAAGTAAGTTCTCATTTCAATAGGAGTTTTTTCTTTAACCACTTCAACCCCCAAGGTGGTTTGCACGCTAATGACCGGGCCAATTTTTACAATTCTAACCACTGTCTCTTTATGAGGTTATAACTCTGAACGCTTCAAACGATCTTCGCGATCCTGAGATAGTTTATCTCGTGACATATTTACTTCACGTTAGTGGTAAAATTTATTCGATATAACATGCGTTTATTTTTTCAAAAAAAACGCAAAAAAGTGGCGAAAATGTTGAAAAATTTGCAATTTTCAAACTTTGAATTTTTATTCCCTTAAAACAGAGAAAAATGTCACACAAAATAGTTAATAAATAACATTTTCCACATTTGGAACCAAAATTTTTTTTTGGAGAAATTATTAGGGTTAAAAGTTGACAAGCGATTTCTCATTTTTACAACAAGATTTACAAAGCCATTTTTTTTAGGGACCCACCTCACATTTGAAGTCACTTTGAGGGGTCTAATGGCAGAAAAATACCCAAAAGTGACACTATTCTAAAAACTGCACCCCACAAGGTACTCAAAACCACATTCAAGAAGTTTATTAACCCTTCAGGTGCTTTACAGGAGCTGAAGCAAACGTGGAAAGGAAAAAATGAAATTTAACTTTTTAGTCACAAAATGATCTTTTACAAACTTTTTTTTTATTTTTACAAGGTAAAAAGGAGAAAATGGACAGATAAAGTTTTGTGCAATTTCTCCTGAGAACGCCAAAACCCCCAAAAGGGGGGAATACCACTGTTGGGCACATGGGGAACTCGTAAGCGAAAGCGCCGTTTGACTTTTTTTAAAACCCAAAATTGGATGAATTGAGATTAGATCATGCGCTTTTGGGGAGCCCCATGCACCTAAACAAAGGAAACCCCCCACAAGTACACCATTTTTAAAATAACCCCCTATGGACTTATTTAGACTGTTGTGAGCACTTTTAACACCCAAGCGTTTTACAAAAATTATAATGCCGGGTGTGAAAAAAAAAAAAAACAATTTCCACAAAAAAGATTTTTTTTTTCCAAATTTTTGATTTTTCCCAAAGGGAAATTTACCCCAAAAGTTTTCAAATTGTCCGATATAGATACCCCCCTATGGGGGGGGGGGGGGGGGGGGGAACGTTTGATCGCACGGCAGGGCTTGAAAGGAATAATAACATTTTGGAATGCAGCATGAGGGGGGCATGTTCCGTTGCATTTCCCCCAAAGGCCAAAAAGTGGAAACCCCCCTAAAGGACATCATTTGGAAAAAATAGACCCCCCAAGGGAAATTATCTAGATCTGGGAGTCTTTGAACCCCCTAGTGCTTCAACCCCAAATTTATAAAGCCCCCCGGGATAAAAAAAAAAAAAACCTATTTTTTTTTAAAAAAACAAAAAAAATTTTTTTCGTCACCAATTCTTTTTTTTTCCCAAGGGTAAAAAGGAGAAAAATTGGGCCACAAAAGTTGCCATTTGTTTC
>JARQOD010011069.1:0-13218 GCA_033576555.1 Oophaga sylvatica
GTTCCCATAATTCTTTGAGAGGCAATGTGATTTTAGTCAGCCAATGAGGAATCTTATGAAGTGTGGGCACATCCTGTAATGCTGCGGTCATCTTAACTAATGGCATGGCTGTGATTGGCTGCTGAAATGATGTCAGAATGCACTATAAAAGGCGCCGCCGCCATTTTAGCGTCACTGCGCTGTGAACTCAGTTAGGGACAGAACGCTGTTCTGCTGACTTTGAGGGACAGTTAGACATTGCGATTTTGTGTGCTGTGCTTTAGGCAGGTTAGTTTACCAACCGCTGTGTAAAGCTTCCTTTTGCCAGTGTTGTTTTAACAGCTCTGTGCAAGGTGTGTGTGAGAGTGCAGGTGACGCTGCAGTTTGCTCTGCATCCACCGCTGTTTGTAGGCATCTGCACGTGTCACTCACTGACTCTTTTTTTTATTTTATTTTGTGGAATTGGTGCAGCTCCATTATATTTGAAAAAAATCTAATCTATTAGTGTGACGCCTTCCATCCGTATACAATACATTGGTTGCAAACACTATAGAAGTACAGAAAGGAGCCTTTCACAGATAGTTAACAGTTGTGTTTCAGTGTTCACTGCAGTCTGTGAGGTTTTGATTTTTTGAGTGCAGATCACGCTCCAGTTAGTTCTTCAACCACTGCTGGTTGTAGTCTGCTGAGCGTGTGTCACTGCCTCATCCTTCACATTTTTCTCTAATTGGTGCTGCTCCATTATATTTGAAAAAAATCTAATCTATTAGTGTGACGCGCTTCCATCCGTATACAATACATTGGTTGCAAACACTATAGAAGTACACAAAGGGGCCTTTCACAGCTACTGAACAGTTGTCTGCAGTGTTCACTGTAGTCTGTGAGCTTTTCATTTTTTGAGTGCAGATTACGCTCCAGTTAGTTCTTCAACCACTGCTGGTTGTAGTCTGCTGAGCGTGTGTCACTGCCTCATCCTTCACATTTTTCTCTAATTGGTGCTGCTCCATTATATTTGAAAAAAATCTAATCTATTAGTGTGACGCGCTTCCATCCGTATACAATACATTGGTTGCAAACACTATAGAAGTACACAAAGGGGCCTTTCACAGCTACTGAACAGTTGTCTGCAGTGTTCACTGTAGTCTGTGAGCTTTTCATTTTTTGAGTGCAGATTACGCTCCAGTTAGTTCTTCAACCACTGCTGGTTGTAGTCTGCTGAGCGTGTGTCACTGCCTCATCCTTCACATTTTTCTCTAATTGGTGCTGCTCCATTATATTTGAAAAAAATCTAATCTATTAGTGTGACGCGCTTCCATCCGTATACAATACATTGGTTGCAAACACTATAGAAGTACACAAAGGGGCCTTTCACAGCTACTGAACAGTTGTCTGCAGTGTTCACTGTAGTCTGTGAGCTTTTCATTTTTTGAGTGCAGATTACGCTCCAGTTAGTTCTTCAACCACTGCTGGTTGTAGTCTGCTGAGCGTGTGTCACTGCCTCATCCTTCACATTTTTCTCTAATTGGTGCTGCTCCATTATATTTGAAAAAAATCTAATCTTTTAGTGTGACGCGCTTCCATCCGTATACAATACATTGGTTGCAAACACTATAGAAGTACACAAAGGGGCCTTTCACAGCTAGTGAACAGTTGTCTGCAGTGTTCACTGCAGTCTCTGAGGAATAACCACACTTAGGCCTTATAACTTTTCTGACTTTCTTTATCAATCTACCAAGATGAAGAAGGCAGGGAGTAAGGCACGTGGTCGTGGCCGTGGAGTTTCAGCAGGGAGAGGACGTGGGGATTCTGTGGCTGCTGCCGCACCCAGTGACACAGCATCCACCAGTTTTCCCGTGAGCGTTCCTTTATGCGCACTTTTGTAGGAGCTCAGCGTACACCCCTGCTGCGTGAAGAACAAATTGAAGCCGTTGTTGGTTGGATGGCAGCCAATGCATCGACTTCAATTGCTTCCACCTCCTCTCAGGACCACAGCACTGTTGAACAACCATCTGTCTCTTCACCGCCTGCCAAATTGCCCAGGCAGTCAGAGAGCTCTGTAAAGGAGCCATCTGAGTCTCTGCTTCTGTTCTCAGAATCTGTTGGCTTGCAAACAGGGGCCCAGCCAAGCAGCATTCTGGAATGTGAAGAAGAGGCAGTATGCAGTGATGCGCAACAGCTGTGTCTCTCTGAATCTGAAGAGGCGGGTGAGCCAGTGCCGATGGTCAGCACACCGCAGAACGCATCTGATGATGATGAGACTCAGGTGCCAGTTTCTGTTGAGCATGGTGCTGGCCAGACCACCCAACAGCAGCAGGTGTTGGAAGAGGGTAGTGGAGATGATGAGGTCCAAGACCCAACATGGCGTGAGGAACAGGAAGGTGGTGGGAGCAGCTCTGAGGAAGAGATTGCCCCAACGGTCCAAACAGTAGGGAGAGGTAGGCTGCAGACTCGGTTGCCTGTAGCCTCCAGTTTGGCACCCGTTCGTAGCAGTTCTCTTCCAACAGCCAAAACGGGCGCTCCCAGGACTTGCACTGCGTGGTCCTTTTTTGACACACTTGCAGATGATATTTGCTATGTCAAATGCAAGCTGTGTAATCAAAAAGTAAAAAGAGGTAAAAGTGTCAGTAACCTTAATACCACAAATATGTGGAAACATGTGCGGTCAAAGCACGTGGTTGAGTTACAAAGACACACTGGAGATGTAGGCCAACCTACAGCAGCACCTACATCTTCAGCTCGTGTTGGAGCCTCTTCCTCCAGCTCACACACAGCTGGTTCGGCTTCCTGACAGGATCGCCATGGAAGAACCTCTGTCACTGTTGTCCAGAGACCCAGTGTTATTCCACCCACAGCTGCAAGTTTCCTGTCATCCTCACACTCCCAGGCCACAAAACAGCCATCGGTAGCACAGGCATGGGATAAAAGACGGCCATACTCGGCAAACCATCCACGAGCACAGGCTCTGAATGCTGGCATTGCAAAACTCCTGTCCCTTGAAATGCTGTCATTCAGGCTGGTGGAGACTGACAGTTTCCGTAACTTAATGGCATTGGCAGTCCCACAATACAATGTGCCCAGCCGATTTTATTTCAGCAGGCAAGCCGTCCCTGGTCTGCAAAAGCATGTTGAGGGAAAAATTAAACATGCGCTACTAAACGCCGTCAGTAGCAAGGTCCACCTGACCACCGATGCGTGGACCAGTACCCATGGCCAGGGACGATACCTTTCCCTCACTGCCCATTGGGTCAATGTTGTGGAGCCGGGTACAGATCTTGCGAGTGGCGCTGTACGTGTTCTGCCAACTCCAAGGATTGCAGGAATCAAGTCTGTCCACATTGACTCCTCCTCCTACTCCAGTTCCTCAGAATCATCGCTGCAGGAGCCGTCACAGTCTACCTCCACATGGACGCTTACCTGATGCGACCGATATGAGCACAGCCGTGGCCAAACGTCAACAGGCCGTCCTGAAATTAATTTCCATGGGGAATCGAAGCCACACAGCGCAGGAGCTCTGGAATGCCATCAAGCAGGAGAGCGACATGTGGTTTTTGCCAGCGAATCTCCAGCCAGGTTTGGTAGTGTGTGACAATGGCCCGAAATCTGGTGGCAGCTCTGGGCCTTGGCAACCTCACTCACATACCATGTCTGGCACATGTGCTCAACTTGGTCGTGCAGAGTTTTTTGAGGGACTTTCCGGATCTTGATGCACTGCTGCACAAGGTCCGCCTAGAGTGCGCTCACTTGCGACGTTCCAGCATGGCCAGATCGCGCATTGCAGCTCTGCAACGCAGATTTCGCCTTCCTGAACATCGCATCATATGTGACGTACCCACCAGGTGGAATTCCACGTTACATATGTTGGATCGGTTGTATGAGCAGCAGCCAGCAGTAATGGAGTATCAGCTGCATCAGGCGCAATCAACTCGCAATTTGCGCCGTTCACACTTCACCACTACTGAGTGGGCCTCTATGAAGGACATCTGCCACGTTTTGCGTGCGTTTGATGAGTCAACGCGGATGGCGAGTGCAGATGATGCACTAGTCAGCCTGACTGTCCCCCTTATCTGCCTGCTTCAAAAAACACTGCAAGCACTAAGGGATGAGGTTTTGGAAGAGGTGGAGGATGAGTAGTCACAAATTCCATCACCTTCTGGACAGTCAGCGCAACGTGGTTCCTCACAAAGGGCTGGGCAGGGCTCACTTTGTGAGGAGGATGAGGAGGAGTCAATGGAGGAGGAAGACATCGCTCCAGAGGGAGGTACACAACGCTCTAGTCAGTATGTAGAGCGAGGGTGGGGTGATGCAGAGCAGGCAGAGATGATGCCTCTTGCAGGGGACAGCGTTTCTTGGCCAGTTGGGAGTCTGCAGCACATGGTTGATTTCATGCTGCAGTGCCTGAGAAACGACCGCCGCATCGCCCACATTCTCACCACGTCTGATTATTGGGTGTACACCCTCCTAGACCCTCGCTACCGGGACAACTTACAAAGCCTCATCACACCGTTGAACCGGGAGCGTAAAATGCGGGAGTACCAAGACACACTGGTGCAATCCATAATGTTCTCCATTCCAGCCGAGAGCACTGCTGCTGCTACTGCTTTACAAAGCAGCTCTGTGCGTCGAGGCAGTGGAGACAGCTCTGCAACAAGAGGGAGCACAAGCAGTGCCTCTGCACAGGGCAAGACCAGTATGTTCCAAATGTGGCGAAGTTTTGTGGCAGCGCCACAAATGTCTACACCATCCGAGACGGCTACAGTCAGCAGGAGGCAACGTTTCCGTAAGATGGTGACAGACTACATGTCTTTCCCTCTCAGTATACTCCCAGATGGCTCTTCCCCATTCAAGTTTTGGGTCTCTAAGCTGGATACATGGCCAGAGCTTAGCCAGTATGCATTGGAGGTGCTGGCTTGCCCTGCTGCCAGTGTATTATCGGAGCGCGTCTTTAGTGCTGCAGGTGGTGTACTAACAGACCGTCGCATGCGACTATCCTCCGATAATGTAGACCGGCTTACTTTTCTGAAAATGAACAAGGCAAGGATCTCGCCAGAATTTGTCTGTCCGATTTCAGATTAAATAACTGGTTCGCAACGTTATCCATGTCTCCTGTTATGTTCATCTTTCTACCACCTGAACTCTACTCCCTGGGCTACAACACTGCCAGTTGCTGCTCAGAAGTGTCATGTCCACAGACCAATACACAAGCTATAGTGTTAGTGGGGTTCAGTAACGCCAGCTGTTCCCCTGCTGTGTGTCCGGCAAGAAGTCTCCTGTTCCCTACACATGCACAGAAAAACCCATGTCGAACATGCTCCAAATAGGGAAGAGCCGTCACCCTGATTGTTATGCTTAAAACAGGAAATTGTGAAGTTTTCCAGGCCTAGAATGATAAATTTTTATGACAAATATGGACAAATAATAATTTGTCATCACAGCGCATATCTGCACATGTCTATTAGAAATGGTAACAAAAACTAAAACATAGTCTTCACTTTTTGAAATTAATGCATAAAAGTACATTTCATACTTATCAATTAATGCTTTTTAAGGAACTTTATCTGTACCTGTAAGATAATGCAGTCAATGGATGTACGAATCATAAAATCCTCATCATCATCATCACGAGTTTTATTTATGACAGACATTATAAAATACACATACTGATGCCAACTGTAACTTCAACACCATATATGAAATGCCAGCATCTAAACCTGGTAATAATGTGCAATAATAAATTATTACATCTAGAAAGTGCATCATGCATACTGACAATAGGTAGTTATACCTGCAAGTGCTGTTGAAACAACCACAACAGATATAAATTAATAATGGTATATAGGTATCACAGTGCATAGTTACTCATGGACAATGTCGTGTAATACTGTACCTCAATAAAGTCAGCGTCAACCATTATGCTTGTTAGTCTTGTAGATTGTTAAAGAGGGAACGGTCTTTTTTTGTTGGTCATAGGTGGAGTATTAGACAGTAAATGATTACTGCTGTCGTATTTTTGGCGTCCCTAGGGCGCAATAACGCTGCGTAACGTCACATTTTATAGAGTCATCTAATTGACACACGCTACCCTACCCTACGCGTGACAATAGGAAGGTAGTGTTGACGGATAAAGCCTTGCGCAACCAGACATGCTTTTACCCTCTTCAACACTGTACAAGCAAAAACATGCATGATTGCAGCCGCAGACTTTATTGACGTACAGTATAACATCGCCATTACCCATCAGAGGCTGTCCACTGTCTGATACAGACATAGAATATACCTTTGCCATCCGTAGCCTTTGTTTCACCTACACTTGCAGGCACACACTTAAATTGTGACAATGCATTATGTTTTTTTAAATGGTTATTTTTTATCGTACATTATTGTGTCATCACATTGATGAGTCCTTTCTGGACATGTCATACATACTGTACAAAGTAACGATTTTATTAACTTAAATAATTGAAATGTCTGTGACTGTCATATCTAAATTGCAATGATGATGATGATGAGTGACTATTACAAAATCCATTGTCTTCACTATGTTATGGTTTAACATAGCGTTCCTTAAGCATTATTCATAAATACAAAAATGGACTTTTATTCTTAAATTTACAACACTATATTTTGTAACCAATTTTTTGGGTGGTGTGTTGTTCCATTTCTTGTTGGCATGTGCATATATGCGTTTATATTTGCAGTGTCTTTATTTTTATTCTTGAAGTTAGGAAACATGTGTATCTTCGTACCGTGTTAGCCAGTAGATAGAAAAATATTTAGACTTGAGAGTCCGCAGTGGTTGATACCTTTTAATGGATAACTGAAAAGATGGTAACAAATTGCAAGCTTTTGAGGCTACTCACGTCTCTTCATCAGGCAAAGACTAAAACAAAAAATGAAGCATCACATATTTCTATACACAACAGGACACAGGAATAGTTCAATAGGTAAGACAAGTAAGTGACGTGTAGCAGAACTGTCATTATCACAGAGGGATGAACATAAATATTGGAACAGTTCCTAGATAAGGATAGAAAGTTTTATTGCCCTCTGATTGGGGTCTGGTTTTGTGTTTTCATGCCCCTGGAAGGGCAGAGACGCAGATTCCTTAATTGATATAGAATGACATAAATCCGTGTGATCTATTCATTCCATCACTAACAGTGTCAAAGGTCATGATGAACTTATATTCTGAAACCTTTGTATCTTTCTCATATTTGAAGTTATATTTTAATACCAGTAATTCCATATCCATCATGCTATGACCGAGCATACAAAAGTGTTTTGCCACAGGTAAATCCATTATTTTTTCTCTTATTGTGTGGCGCTGATAATTCATCCTTGTTCTCATTTTTTGGCCGGTCTCCCCTTACTTGTCCCTCCCTCACTTGTCTTATCTATTCCTGTGTCCTGTTGTGTGTAGAAATATGTGATTCTTCATTTTTTGTTTTAGTCTTAGCCTGATGAAGAGACCTGAGTAGTCTCGAAAGCTTGGAATTTGTTAACATATTTTCAGTTAGCCATTAAACGGTATCAACCACAGAGGACTCTCAAGTATAAATATTTTTCTATTCTTGGAATTGAAATTCATCATTTTATTGTCCTAGTAAAACTTCATTTATTCTTGTTTGAAGTACATACATTTGCAATGGCCACGTAACAAGGCAATAACTCAATATTTTATGCCTACACCCTCCTTGACCCTGGGCTTCAACACCGCCAGTTGCTGCTCAGAAGTGTTAGATGCACAAAATGAAAACAATCGCTGATGTGTTTGTGGGGTTCAGTAACGCCTGCTGTTCCCCTGCTGTGTGTCTGGCAAAAATTACTGCTGCTAACTACAACTTCAACTTCAAACATCTCATACTAGGCCTCTGCCTACACCCTCCTTGACCCTGGGCTTCAACACCGCCAGTTGCTGCTCAGAAGTGTTAGATGCACAGATGAAAACAATCGCTGATGTGTTTGTGGGGTTCAGTAACGCCTGCTGTTCCCCTGCTGTGTGTCCGGCAAAAATTACTGCTAGCTACCTAATCATGGTGAAAAAAACATGACATGTCAAAGTGTCTAGTGCTACACATAGATATGAGGCTACACCCTGATTTCTAAGCTGTAAACATTTGAAACGTCAACTTTAAAACCATAAAATGATTAGTCTTTGTCACAAATCTGTAACAAAATAATTGTGACATATTATTACAGATATGCACATGTCGAAAACAAATGCAAACACAAAAGCCTACTTATGCTATAGGATACTGATGGTCAACCTTGTCACTCCATAGCTTAGACAAATCCAACTCACATCATGACTCAAATGCTGCAATGTTGGAAGTGCATAATGTGGGTTGAACTTTGACAACTGCTGCAGTGCGAAGGTTATACTTCAGTGTTCTTGCCTTTTAAATAAAAGCATACAAGTAAATATAATAATCCAATGTTGATTAAGGGACGTGATGTACACCTGTAATATTGTGCAAACAATGCATGTAGGAATAGTCCTCTTCAACATTACTTATATTTGTGTCATTTTAAAAAATACATATTTAATTAGAAAGTTAACAGCCCATATCATAAAGGTCCTTCATGTAAACATGATAATCGCTAACAAAAATCATGCATTACCTTGGTAAAGTCAATAGTGCATAGTCACAATAGCAAAATATATACCTGTAAGTGGTGCTGAAAGAACGACAACTGATAGAATAGGTGAATGATATCTATTTATCAGACTGAATAGCGACACCTGTACAATGTCGATATAATACTGTACCTTAACAAAACAGCTGTGTCACACCTCACACTCGTTTTTCTTGTAGCTTGTTATGTAATAGGGCACATGCGTGTATGTTTCATCATAGGTGCATGTTTACTGAGTAAAGCAGTCATGACAACGCCTTTGTGTTGTCGGTACGCTTGCGATGATGAACGATGCGCACCGTGAATGTTAGTCTGCGTCATAAGACGTACAGACGCTCCAATACCCAACGCGTCACAGCAGGAAGCCAGTCTGTGCGTCCAAACAAAGGCGCAACCATACATGCACGTAACCTTTATAAAGCTATATAAAAAAAGGATGTAGTAGTAATGCACACTTTATTGAGGTACAGTATTACATCGCCATTCACCATCTGTGGCTATGCAGTCTCATCTATATATACCTTATCTATCCGTTGTCATGCTTGCAAGTCCACAGTCAGGCATAAATATCTGTTTTCACTCTGCACTATGCACTTTTTAATTTTTTTGTTTGTTAATATAAATGATTGGCACATATTATCAGTATTACATGATGGAAATTTTAGATATTTTTAAAAAAATTTTAGTGATATTATTCACCAAATGTAAAGTTTTATGAATGTCAAAGATAACTTGTAATGCTGATTATGTTTTTAAGTCAGCCATTCATTGTCTACACAATAAAAATGGTGTACATACTGTTACTTAGCCATCATTAATGGATTCTGATATGTACTTGTATGCTTTTATTTTAAACTGTATAGCAGATTATTTAACCTATTTTAATTGTGGTTTGCATTGCTTTTCAACATGTTAATGTATGCGTTTATGTTTGTAAATTATTAATTTACATATATTTTTTTAAGTAAAATCATCATCTTATGGTACTAAAGGTTATATTTCTCTTGTTTGGAGTATAGACATTTTTAATTGACACGTAACAAGGAAAATACTTGATATAGTATTTAAACATCCTCCTTGACCCTGGGCTCCAACACCGCCAGTTGTTGCTCGGAAGTGCTGTTAGCACAGTCAACACTTGCTCCTGTGTTACTGGGGTTCAGTAATGTCAGCTGTTCCCCTGCTGTGTGTACGGCAAAAAGTCCTGCTGCCTCCACCATGTTCTCTTCTCATCCCTGGGCTACAACACCGCCAGTTGTTGCTCGGAAGTGCTGTTAGCACAGTCAACACTTGCTCCTGTGTTACTGGGGTTCAGTAATGTCAGCTGTTCCCCTGCTGTGTGAACGGCAAAAAGTCCTGCTGCCTCCACCATGTTCTCTTCTCATCTCTGGGCTCCAACACCGCCAGTTGTTGCTCATAAGTGCTGTTAGCACAGTCAACACTTGCTCCTGTGTTACTGGGGTTCAGTAATGTCAGCTGTTCCCCTGCTGTGTGAACGGCAAAAAGTCCTGCTGCCTCCACCATGTTCTCTTCTTACCCCTGGGCTCCAACACCGCCAGTTGTTGCTCGGAAGTGCTGTTAGCACAGTCAACACTTGCTCCTGTGTTACTGGGGTTCAGTAATGTCAGCTGTTCCCCTGCTGTGTGAACGGCAAAAAGTCCTGCTGCCTCCACCATGTTCTCTTCTCATCCCTGGGCTACAACACCGCCAGTTGTTGCTCGGAAGTGCTGTTAGCACAGTCAACACTTGCTCCTGTGTTACTGGGGTTCAGTAATGTCAGCTGTTCCCCTGCTGTGTGAACGGCAAAAAGTCCTGCTGCCTCCACCATGTTCTCTTCTCATCCCTGGGCTCCAACACCGCCAGTTGTTGCTCGGAAGTGCTGTTAGCACAGTCAACACTTGCTCCTGTGTTACTGGGGTTCAGTAATGTCAGCTGTTCCCCTGCTGTGTGAACGGCAAAAAGTCCTGCTGCCTCCACCATGTTCTCTTCTCATCCCTGGGCTCAACACCGCCAGTTGTTGCTCATAAGTGCTGTTAGCACAGTCAACACTTGCTCCTGTGTTACTGGGGTTCAGTAATGTCAGCTGTTCCCATGCTGTGTGAACGGCAAAAAGTCATGCTGCCTCCACCCTGTTGTCTTCTCATCCCTGGGCTTCAACACCGTCAGTTGTTGCTCGGAAGTGTCATTGGCACGGGTACTCACTCCTGCCAGACTGGTTACAGCACGCCATCTGTTTCCTGTCAGTGTAAACGTCACTTAGCCTCCAATAAGTTGTCCTGTCGTGTTGCGGTCGGGTTAGCCGACTCTATGGTGCTTGGAGTTTAGGTGCTTCCTATGTGTGCTCGGGATATGCAAATAAAGGCTGTTTCCGTTGTGACAATAGGACAATCATTCGCACCCACTGTATACTGTGGGATTCGATAACTGCGGCCGGCTCGCGGCCTGTTTAACTTAAATTCCATGGGTACCTTCTGCTACCCGTCCGGGTTCCAGTACTGTCAGCTGGTTCTCCGCAGTGCCTTTGGCCTAGGTGCCTCCATCTCGGTATCCGAGTTCCAGCAACGTCTGCTGGTCCTTGGTAGTGCTTTGGAGCACAGGTACCTCCTGCTTAGTAACCGTGTCCCAGTAACGTCAGCTGGTCCTCGGTTTGCCATTGGCTCTTTTCCTTCTGCTGCCCCTCCGGGTTCCAGCACAGTCAGCTGGTCCTCGTTACTTGCATTGGCTCTTGTACCTTCTGCTACCCGTCCGGGTTCCAGTACCGTCAGCTGGTTCTCCGCAGTGCCTTTGGCCTAGGTGCCTCCATCTCGGTATCCGAGTTCCAGCAACGTCTGCTGGTCCTTGGTAGTGCTTTGGAGCACAGGTACCTCCTGCTTAGTAACCGTGTCCCAGTAACGTCAGCTGGTCCTCGGTTGTGCCATTGGCTCTTTTCCTTCTGCTGCCCCTCCGGGTTCCAGCACAGTCAGCTGGTCCTCGTTACTTGCATTGGCTCTTGTACCTTCTGCTACCCGTCCGGGTTCCAGTACCGTCAGCTGGTTCTCCGCAGTGCCTTTGGCCTAGGTGCCTCCATCTCGGTATCCGAGTTCCAGCAACGTCTGCTGTCCTTGGTAGTGCTTTGGAGCACAGGTACCTCCTGCTTAGTAACCGTGTCCCAGTAACGTCAGCTGGTCCTCGGTTGTGCCATTGGCTCTTTTCCTTCTGCTGCCCCTCCGGGTTCCAGCACAGTCAGCTGGTCCTCGTTACTTGCATTGGCTCTTGTACCTTCTGCTACATTTACAAATTGAAGATTTTTTCAATGCTTTTTTGGGTAATCACTCTGGATCTCCAACAATGAAGACGACGACCCTGATAACCACCCCGAAGAAGATGACGACCACAAGGACGACGAGCATCAAGCCAACCAGCCTAAACACCATCACAAAGAAGAAATAAAAGATTACCAAACAGGACTAAGAAGGTTAAGACAAACTACAAGATACAGAACAAGAGACTTAAGAACAATAAGCAGAAGATCAAAAAGCAGAAGAACATGAAGTATAAGACCAAAATGAAGAGCAAAATATATGCTCTAAATTATAAGCAGAAGAAGACTAAGCAGTGTATGGGGGTGAGTCCGTTCCTCCTCGTGGTGCCCCTGGAAAATGCCTGCTGCTGCAGGCTAAACTGAACACGGACAAATACTGTTGTAATTTAAATCTTTTGTGACAGCAAGAACGGAAGGATGAAAAATTCATACTTTGACAGATTACAAGTACAGGATTCTCTGTCACAAATAAGAATATGATGAAGAAGATGAAGTACAATATGAATAAGAATAATAGTTTAATAAGAAGAATATGAGTAATGTTAACAAAAAGATGAATAGCAAGAAGTTTAAGAAGAAGATAAAGAAGGTGAAGATGAAGAATAATTTGATGAAAAAGATGATGCTGCTGAATATTATGAAGGAGAAAGTGTGTCAAAAGTTAAAAAGGTGAAGAGCATGGAAGTTGTGAAATATACATATTTGCCAAAATAGAAAAAACGTTAACAACATTGTCAATTTCTTCATCAATCCGAACATCTTTAAAAAAAATATATTTATGCTATTCCATTTGATTGGGTTAAGCATCTATGCCTTTAATGTCTCCTCAACCTTCCCCAATACATTCTACATTACTCTTTGTTGTTTTCCTTCTTGTACAAATTAACCAACAAGGCAAGAATGGGTTTTTTTTAATTCCGATATTTGTTCCCATAGACTTACATTGGATTTCCGGTATCGGTATCGGGTATCGCCGATATTTTTTGGGTATCGGCGATACAATTCCGATTCCGATACTTTTGGATATCGGAAAGTATCGCTCAACTCTACTCAGGAATGCTTCAATGGATCTTGGCGAGTCTGAGATTGTTATTTCGTGACATATTGTACTTCACATTAGTGGTAAAATTTCTTCGATATGACTTCCGTTTATTTATGAAAAAACGGAAATATGGCGAAAATTTGGAAAATTTTGCAATTTTCAAACTTAATTTTGTATCCTTAAATCGGAGAGTGGTGCTACACATTGTAGTTAATAAATAACATTTTCCACATGTCTACTTTACATCAGCACAATTTTGGAT
>JARQOD010011069.1:13318-24853 GCA_033576555.1 Oophaga sylvatica
ACATTTTTTTGTTATGACGTTATGAAGGTTAAAAGTTGACCAGCGATTTCTCATTTTTACAACAAAATTTACAAAACCATTTTTTCAAGGACCACCTGACATTTGAAGACACTTTGAGGGGTCTACATGGCTGAAAATACCCAAAAGTGACACCATTCTAAAAACTGCACCAATCAAGCTGATCAAAACCACATTCAAGAAGGTTAATAACCCTTCAGGTGTTTCACAGGAGCAGAATCTACATGGAAGGAAAAAATGAACATTTAACTTTTTAGTCACAAAAATTATATTTTAGCAACTTTTTTTTATTTTCACAAGGGTAAAAGGAGAAAATGGACAGATAAAGTTGTTGTTCAACTTCTCCTGAGTATGCCGATACCCACGTATGTGAGGGACCACTGTTTGGGTGCACAGCAGGGCTTGTAAGGGAAGGAGCGCCGTTTGACATTTTCAAACTAAAATTGGCTGGAAATTGAGATCAGACGCCATGTTGCGTTTGAAGAGCCCCTGATGGTGCCTAAACAGTGGAAACCCCCCACAAGTGACCCAGTTTTGGAAACTAGATCCCCTAAGGAACTTATCTAGATGTGTGACAAGAACTTTGAACCCCCAAGTGTTTCGCTAAAGTTTATAATGCCCTGGTGTGAAAAAAAATTTTTTTTTCCACAAACATGATTGTTTAGTCCCCAATTTTTTATTTTCCCATGGGTAACAGGAGAAATTGTACCACAAAAGTTGTTGTTCAATTTGTCCTGAGTACGCCGATACCCATATGTGGGGGGACAACTGGGCGCATGGCAGGGCTCGGAAGGGAAGGAGCGCCGTTTGACTTTTTCAAACTAAAATTGGCTGGAATTGAGATCTGACGCCATGTCAAGTTTAGAGAGCCCCTGATGTGCGTAAACAGTGGAAACCCCCCACAAGTGACCCAATTTTGGAAAATAGACCCCCTAAGGAACTTATCTAGATGTGTGGTGAGAACTTTGAACCTCCAAGTGTTTCACTAAAGTTTATAATGCCCGGGAGTTAAAAGAAAAAAAATGTTTTTTCCACAAACATGATTGTTTAATCCCCAATTTGGGCTCATGGCAGAGATCGGAAGGGAAGGAGCGCCATTTTCGAATGCAGACTTTGATGGAATGTTCTGCGGGCGTCATGTTCTGTTTGCAGAGCCCCTGATGTGCCTAAACAATAGAAACCCCTCACAAGCAACCCCATTTTGTAAGCTAGACCCACTAAGGAACGTATCTTGATGTGTGGTGAGTACTGTCAACTCCCAAGTGTTTCATTAAAGTTTATAATGCCCTGGCGTAAAATAAAAATTCCTGATTTTTCCCACAAAAATTACCTTTTAGTCCCCAATTTTTAATTATCCCAGAGTAACAGGAGAAATGGACCCCAAAAGTTGTTGTCCAATTTGTCCTGAGTACGCTGGTGCCCCATATGTGGGAAAAACTGTTTTGGCTCATGGCAGGGCTCGGAAGGTAAGAAGTGACACTTTGGAATACAGACTTTGATAAAATGGTCTGCGGGCGTCATGTTCCATTTGCAGAGCCCCTGATAATAATAATAATAATAATTTTATTTCTATAGCGCCAACATAGTCTGCAGCACTTTACATTATAGAGGTGACTTCTACAGACAATAGACATTACAGCATAGCAATAAACACATAGATCAATACAGATACCAAGAGGAATGAGGGCCCTGCTCGCAAGCTTACAATCTATAAGGAAATAGGGAAGACACAAAAGGTGGATGGTAGCAATTGCTTTTATTGTTTGGACCAGCCATAGTGTAAGAATCGGGTGTTCCTGTTGCTGCATGAACCAGTTAACAATCTAAATATGTGACAGTACAGACACAGAGGGCTATTAAATGCATAAAGCAGGTGAGATCATGATGCGAGGAACCTGGTTATGGTAAAAAATTTTGAATGAGCCACACAGGATAAAATTTTGAATGAGCCACACAGGGATATTTACTGTAGGTTAATGCATGAGACGATAGGCCAGTCTGAACAAATGTGTTTTTTAGGGCACGCTTAAAACTGTGGGGATTGGGGTTAATCATATTAACCTGGGTAGTGCATTCCAAAGAATTGTCGCAGCACGTGAAAAGTCTTGGAGACGGGAGTGGGAGGTTCTGATTAATGAGGATGTTACTCTCAGGTCATTAGCAGAACAGAGGGCATGGGTAGGCTGGTAGGCTGAAATAACGGAGGAGATGTTGGGTGGTGCTGATCCATGGAGTGCTTTGTGGGTGAGGGTAATAAGTTTATACTGAATTCTGGAGTGGATGGGTATCCAGTGTAAGGAGTGACACAAGGTAGAGGCATCGGTATAACGATTGGTGGGGAATATTATCCTAGCTGCAGAATTCAGGACAGATTGGCGAGGGAGAGTTTGGTAAGAGGGAGACCGATTAGTAGAGAGTTATATAGTCCAGACGAGAATGAATAAGAGAAACAGTAAGACTTTTTGTAGAGTCGAAAGTAAGAAAGGGTCGAATTCTAGAAATGTTTTTGAGGTGCAGATAACAAAAGTGAGTCAGTGATCTGATGTGGGGGTGAATGAAAGCTCAGAATCAAGTGTAACCCCAAGACAGCGGGCATGTTGCTGGGGAGTAATGGTGGAACCACACACAGAAATGGAAATGTCAGGCATAGGTAGGTTAGTAGAGGGAGGAAACACGAGGAGTTCAGTTTTTGACAGGTTCAGTTTCAGATAGAGGGAGGACATGATGTTAGAGACAGCAGTAAGAAAATCACTGGTGTTTTCCAAAAAGGCAGGCGTGATATCAGGAGAAGTGTATAATTGGGTGTCATCAGCATAGAAATGGTACTGGAACCCAAATCTACTGATTGCTTGACCAATAGGGGCTGTATACAAAGAGAAGAGGAGGGAACCTAAAACCAATCCTTGAGGAACCCCAACAGTAAGGGGAAGATGAGAGGAAGAGGAACCAGCAAAAGATACAGTAAAGGAGGGGTCAGAGACATAGGAGGAGAACCAAGAGAGAACGGAGTCCTTGAGGCCAATGAAACGGAGCATAGTGAGGAGGAGCTGATGGTCCACAGTGTCGAATGCTGCGGAGAGATCCAAGAGAATTAGCATGGAGTAGTGACCATTAGATATAGCTGTTAGAAGATCATTAGAGACTTTAGTGAGGGCAGTTTCAGTAGAGTGTAGAGAGAGAAAACCGGATTGTAGAGGGTTGAGGAGAGAGTTATCTGAGAGATAGCAGATAAGTTGGGCATGAACTAGGCATTCTAGGAGTTTAGAGATGAAGGGAAGATTAGAAACAGGTCTATAGTTAGCGGCACAGTTTTGGTCGAGGGATGGTTTTTTAACTAATGGCTGTATAATGGCATGCTTAAATGAGGAAGGAAAGATACCATAAGAAAGAGAGAGGTTAAATATTTTGTTAGTGGAGTGGTGACAGCAGGGGAAAGGGACTGGATGGAATGTGGTCACTGGTGCAAGTGGTAGGGCGAGAAGATGCAAGGAGCCTGATTACTTCTTCTGTTACTGGTTCAAAATCAGAGAGTGAGCTAGATGCTGTGGGGGAGGGAGGACAATGCATGATATGAGGTGATTGGGAGATAATTTCCTGTCGGATATGGTAAAATTTTTTCTTTGAAATAATTAGCCAGATCGTCAGCATGGAGATCCGTGGTTGGGGCCTGCACTCTTGGGTTGAGTAGGGAATAAAAAGTGTCAAAGAGACTTTTCAGGATATTGGATAGTGGGGGATGAGGGTGTTGAAATAGGTTTGTTTTGAGGTGAAGGGCAGTGTTGTATGTTTTAAGCATAAATTTTAATGGATTAAATCTTCGGGTAGATTGGATTTTTTCCACAAACGTTCGGCGCACCTGGAGCACCGCTGAAGGAAGCGTGTTTGCAGCGTGTGCCAGGGTTGTCGCCATGTGTGCCTAGTTGTTCTGTGTATAGGAGGTGCAGTTTGAAGTGTTTCATTGTAATGCTTCAGTGCAGAATCAGGACATGAGAGGGAGGAGATAGGGGCCAATGATGACTGCAAGTTCTTCATAAGTTTCTGGGTGTCAATGGCCTGTATGTTTCTAAAAGTGTGGAAAGTGGGGGTGACCTGGGTGGATGGCAGTTCTTGATAGAGAATAATAGAAGGTTGTGGTCAGAGAGCGGTAGAGGGTGTTAGGGTTTGCGGAACGCACCTAATAGATATAGTAGAGAGGTGCGTTCGCAGCCCGGGGTCCACTGTGCAGGCGAAGCCCGCTGCTAGTAAGATGGCGAAAGTAGCGAACTCTGTTATCCCGCAGAGTCGCTAAAATAAATGCCGTAGCGTGCTGTGGCTGTTAGTGCGAACTCTGTTAATCCCCAGAGCCGCTAACGGGAATGCCACAGCGCTATATGGCGATAAGTGCAAACTCACTTAGCTTCAGTGAGCCGCAAAGTAAAACGCTAGGGCGCTGAACCAGCGTTATAAAGCGAACCCTGTTGCGTCACAGAGCCGCTGAGAAAAAGACTGTGTCCTGTTAGACTCACAGGGAACACAGATGACTGCTAAGCGGATTGCAGTCTGAGGTCATGCAGTCAGAACACAAGCAACAATCTCCTCACCGGAGTAGCGGGTATTCTAATGGCGTTTTCAGCCGAGCCCTGAACACGTGCATACAATCTCCTCACCGGAGGTGCCGGTATTCTAGGGGCTTATTTCAGCCAGACCTAACCACATGCATACATGACCTTACTGGCGCAAGCACGTAACAGATTTGATACTAGCGCATGGCGGCCCAGCCATGCCACCCTTTTATAGTAACAGCTACAGGACCTGCCAGAAAAAGGACCAATGAGAAACTGTTCCAAAACACATGTAGTTTCAGGACCTTCCTGGCGGACCAATAGGAGCTGCTGCAGTACCTGAACATGTGACCCCTGATCTCCAATGAGAGATCTTACCCTGGGCATGTTAAGAAGGGGAAACGCAGGACTTTTTCCCAAAGACATCTGCTCCAGCACTGGCTATAACAGAAGATCCAGGAGGGGCAGCAGCAAGTCTCTGCACAGTATTGGAATGGGCAAGACGCTGGGACCGACGTCTCTGCTGAGCAGGCTCCACTGCGGCTGGAGATGGATGGGGACCGCAGCGGGACTGGTTCGAGACTCCTCTTGTGGAGCAGCGGGAACTCGAACCCTAACAGAGGGGAGTTTGTGAAATCATCCACTGAGCAAAGCCGGGAGAAGACCAAGTCGAGGGAATTTCCGTCTTCATGCATGGGGGAGTTAGTATGCGGCGAGAGGTCGAAAGAGGAGGTTAGAGATAAAATGTGAGAAGCAGATGGTGAGAGAGGAAGGGCAATGGGAATGTTAAAGTCTCCCATGATGAGGGTGGGGATGTCACAGGAGAGATAGTGTGGAAGCCAGGTGGCAAAGTGATCCAGAAGCTGATGGGAGGGGCCCGGAGGATGATACACCACCACCAATCGCATGGGGAAGGGGGCGTAGAGTGTGACAGCATGGACATCGAAAGAAGGGAAGACAAGTGACTGTACTTGAGGAATATGTTTATATATATATAACTCCGGCACTCCAATTTAGGCAAGATAAAGTATTTATTCAGAAAATTCAAAGAAAATTAAAAAAAAACACTCTAGTGTGATAAATATGAGTATTGCTAATTATTCAGACAGATAAACTTTTCAACGTTTCGGCTTGTTAGCCTTTCTCAAGAAAATAATCTGTTTCTGTAAAAAACAAAATATCAGATATAAGATATACACATAAAGAAAACACATTTTTTAGAGGGAAATACATGACCATCAAGTTCCACCAAGTATTTACCACAAGAAAGATTAATGAAAATATATATAAAAATGTAACAAGCATATATAGGAATTATACTAACTATACAGAAAAAAGGACTCAAGCATGCCAGGAACAAACCTTATTTAACATATCAGTGAGGATTTGTATAGCAAATTTGGCGTTTAAATGGTGTTTAAATATACATTAGTTAGAAAGGATCCACCCAAAGATCACAGCATATCTGGTTAATAATCTATTTCAAATATGGGTGTGTATATATATAAAAAAACGAACAGAAAAACATTTTTGGTACTAGAAGGAAAAACTAATTGCATAAAGATACATTACTTATTTATATACTGAGCCCTTCCTGGTGGGAGAAGAAGCGGTTCCACCCTAGAATACAAAGAAATATAACCCTATAGTTGAAGCGCCATATGGACCAAAACACTCCAAAGTGACCAGTACTGTTACCTTTAGAAGAAAAATACCGGAAGCGACCAAGTGAATCCAGGTGAAAGCCCTGTTGTAGGAAGACGTCTGGTGTTAAGGGTAAGTATCAAGAGAGTGCAGTCAAAACTAGCGCGCTGTGACGGCTTTTTATGTGTCCGGAGTGTAGTTAAGATTACTTCCGGGTGCCTGCTTGCGTCGGGCGGAAAAAGTCGAGTGGAACCGAGGAGCCGAAGACAGAGAGAAGGAAATAGTGCGCATGTGGTGTGGTGGGTGCCTGGACTTCTATACCACTTTAGGTAAATATTTATGACCATGCTATTTTGGGGTTTGCCTGTTACATTTTGGTGTTAGTAGGGGTACCTTGATATTTTTATCTTTGTATATTCATGTTACCACCTAGTGCATAATGATTGTATGTATTTCGGCTACTCCAATTTAATATTTGTATATTATACACGATCATATGTTATATTTCTGCTGGTCATTTATATACGTTGTTTTTTATTAGTCCAGGTGACCCACCAGTTTCTTTGCGGTGTTCACTGGATTTTTTATGTATACTATATACTGATATATTTACAATAAAGTATTTCTTTGATACATTATTTGAGTCTTTTTATGACTTTCTGTTTTTTGGTGCGGCTTTTTTCTGTATAGTTAGTATAATTCCTCTATATGCTTGTTACATTTTTATATATATTTTCATTAATCTTTCTTGTGGTAAATACTTGGTGGAACTTGATGGTCATGTATTTCCCTCTAAAAAAAATTGTTTTCTTTATGTGTATATCTTATATCTGATATTTTGTTTTTTACAGAAACAGATTATTTTCTTGAGAAAGGCTAACAAGCCGAAACATTGAAAAGTTTATCTGTCTGAATAATGAGCAATACTCATATTTATCACACTAGAGTGTTTTTTGAATTTTTTTGAATTTTCTGAATAAATACTTTATCTTGCCTAAATTGGAGTGCCGGAGTTATATATATAAACATTGACTTTCATTTTTTCTCCTGAGCACCGATATTCAGTTTATAGTGAGCACCCCTTATTCATCTACACATGTACTTGAGGAATAACCTGAAAGGTACATTTGGGTGATAGGAGCAGACCAACGCCTCCACCTACTCTGTTATCCGATCTTGGGGTATGTGAGAAGTGTAGTCCACCATATGAAAGAGCAGCAGCAGCAGTGGTGACTGACTACTGGATCCAGGTTTCAGTAAGAGCCAGGAGGTTAAGAGAATCGTAAAGGAAGAAGTCATGGATGAAGGAGAGTTTATTACACACTGAGCGAGAATTCCAAAGGGCACAATTAAAAGAGATAGAAGGCATACAGGGAATATTAATTAGATTAGAGTAGTTTCTGAGTGTAGCAGTTGAGGGGTTCGACTTACTATAACATGAGGGGCGGGGTTTGGAGAGATATCTCCTGCTACTAGGAGAAGGAGGATAGAAAGAGTGAACAGATGATTAAGTGATTTGTGAGAGCGTCTCGTGTGTTGGATGGTGTAAATGAATGGATCTGTGCTGTTTAGCAATGTGAAAAGAGCGTGAGTGCTATACATAGGAGAGGAAAGGACAGAGGGACCGATATGGATCGAGTGTAAAGAGTTAATGCAAGTGTGGTGGATGTGAATGAATGCAGCATCCAGGATATAAATTATACAAATGCATATGGTATATATTTGTGGCAATCCAAATGTACAGGGAATAGATTTATTAATTTGTCTTACCTGTCTCCTGCCCTGTCTGACTGTCATGTTATAACTGCCCGTACTTTGATAAATGTACTTTGATTAAATGTACATAAATGCCCCCGCATAAATGCTTCCCCAGGGTATGTCTGAATATATAGGAGGCCAGTTCTCAGATCTCTTACTTTTTTTCACTCGTTAGCAATCAAACTAAGTTGAGACAGCAGGATACAATAAATGTAGTGAGCAGATAAACAAGTGTCCAGGCCTACATGGATCATAAACCACTTTGAAAAGTTACTTGACCTCATAGCATAAGTGGACAAGCACAGTAAGTTGAAATAACTATATACCATTATATATCCTGCTCAGATGAATAACATAGGTAGGGCACATGCAGGATTCAGTGAAGTACCTAGAAATAGTTAAACAGCATTATATATGCTGCTAAGATGAATAACATAGGTAGGACACATGCAGGATTCAGTGAAGTAGCTTGAAATAGTGCCTAAACAGTAAAAAAAACTCACAAGTGACATTTTGGAAAGTAGCCCCCCAAGGAACTTATCTAGATGTGCCCTCTTTTTGGAACTATTCTACTCTTTCCTGTAAATCTAAGTAAATTAGTAGTGCATGGAGGTGTGGTACAATTTGAAGCAATTTTCATGTACAGACCAGGTTTTTTGGGGCAGGTGTCGCATTGATAAATTGTGTCCTTGCGTATTCCCTTTTGTAACACACTCAGCACCTTTTTGCGCCTTACCTTTTTTCCAGTTTGCGGGACCTCCAACGGGAAAATGCTGACCTGTTACGATACGAGCACCTTCAGTTCCTGAAGTACTGGGGCCCGCTCCTTCCTGAGTGTCAAATATCAGGGCCTTAGCCTCTACCTCCTGGAACTGAAGGCATGACTTATCGGTGTGGCGTTCACATCGTGACAGCAGGAAAGCGTTGAGCATTGCCATTTGTACGATGTGCATGGCCAGCTTTTTGTACCACATCCTGGCCTTTATCAAAGCACTGTACAATTAAAGGAGTTGATCGGAGAGATCAATGCCCCCCAAGTTCTTGTTGTACCCCAGTACACAGTACGCTTTGCAAACCTGTGTAAGGTACCTCGTACAGTTCTGAGGGCGCTGCCATCACCGTGCATGGTGGTCAAGTGAAGGACATCCCTCTTTTCCTTGTACTTGACCACCAGCAGGTGGTCGCTATATCGGGCTCTGCTGTCACCCCTTCTGAGC
This sequence comes from Oophaga sylvatica, assembly GCA_033576555.1. Taxonomy (NCBI): domain Eukaryota; kingdom Metazoa; phylum Chordata; class Amphibia; order Anura; family Dendrobatidae; genus Oophaga; species Oophaga sylvatica. Next base: position 22,497 of record JARQOD010011069.1, read on the forward strand.
ATCTGCCCAAGTAGCGATTTTGGGAGGCCTCTCTGATTTTTGTGGACAGTACCGCAGACTGCGGTACCTCGCGCAGAGAGGGATTTGTAGAGTGGGATGCTGGTATAAAAGTAATCTGTGTAGAGGTGATGACCTTTATCCAGCAGTGGGTGCACCAAATCCCACACAATTTTCCCACTCCTAGGACAGGAGGACATTCAGGGGTTCAATCCTGATATCCTTCCCTTTGTAAACTCTAAACCTGTGGGTGTACCCTGAAGTACTCTCACACAGTTTGTAGAGTTTAATTCCATACCTGGCCCTTTTGCTGGGCAGGTTCTGATGGAATCCAAGCCTTCCCTTAACCCCTTCACCCCAAGGGTGGTTTGCACGTTAATGACCGGGCCAATTTTTACAATTCTGACCACTGTCTCTTTATGAGGTTATAACTCTGGAACGCTTCAACGGATCTTCGCGATTCTGAGATTGTTTTCTCGTGACATATTGTACTTCATGTTAGTAGTAAAATTTCTTCGATATAACTTGCGTTTATTTTTGAAAAAACGCAAATATGGCGAAAATTTTAAAAATTTTGCAATTTTCAAACTTTGAATTTTTTTCCCTTAAACAGAGAAATATGTCACACAAAATAGTTAAGAAATAACATTTCCCACATGTCTACTTTACATCAGCACAATTTTGGAACCAAAATTTTTCTTTGTTAGGAAATTAGAAGGGTTAAAAGTTGACCAGTGATTTCTCATTTTTACAACAAAATTTACAAAGCCATTTTTTTAGGGACCACCTCACATTTGAAGTCACTTTGACGGGTCTATATGGCAGAAAATACCCAAAAGTGACACCATTATAAAAACTGCACCCCTCAAGGTACTCAAAACTACATTCAAGAAGTTTATTAACCCTTCAGGTGCTTCACAGGAGCTGAAGCAACGTGGATGGAAAAAATTAATATTTAACTTTTTAGCCACAAAAATGATCTTTTACAAACTTTTTTTTATTTTCACAAGGGTAAAAGGAGAAATGGACAGATAAAGTTGTTGTGCAATTTCTCCTGAGTACGCCAATACCCCATATGTGGGGGAAAACCACTGTTTGGGCACACGGCAGAGCTCGTAAGGGAAGGAGCGCCGTTTGACTTTTTCAAACTAAAATTGGCTGGAATTGAGATTGGACGCCATGTCGTGTTTGGAGAGCCCCTGATGCGCCTAAACAGTGGAAACCCCCCACAAGTGACACCATTTTGGAAACTAGACCCCCTAAGGAACTTATCTAGATCTGTTATGAGCACTTTGAACCCCAAAGTGTTTCACAAAAGTTTATAATGCCTGGGTGTGAAGAAAAAACAAAACAATTTTCCACAAAAATGATTTTTTAGTCCCAAATTTTTGATTTTTCCCAAGGAAATTGGACCCCAAAACTTGTTGTCCAATTTGTCCTGAGTACGCTGATACCCCATATGTGGGGGGGGGGAAACTGTTTGGGCGCACGGCAGGGCTTGGAAAGAAGCAGTAACGTTTTGGAATGCAAACATTGATGGGGGTCATGTTCCGTTTGTAGTGCCCCAGATGAGCCTACACAGTGGAAACACCCCACAAGTGACCCCATTTTGGAAGCTAGACCCCCTAAGGAACTTATCTAGATCTTTGGGAGCACTTTGAACCCCAAAGTGCTTCACACAAGTTTATAATGCCCGGGCATGAAAATAAAAAATCCTATTTTTTTCCCACAAAAATTATCTCTTAGTCACTAATTTTTTATTTTCCCATAGGTAACAGGAGAAATTGGACCACAAAATTTGTTGTCCAATTTGTCCTGAGTACGCTGATACCCATATGTGGGGGGGAACCACTGTTTGGGCGCATGGTAGAGCTCGGAATGGAAGGAGCACTATTTGACTTTTTCCAACCAAAATTGGCTGGAATTGAGATTGGACGCCATGTTGCATTTGGAGAGCCCCTGATGTGCCTAAACAGTGGAAACCCCCCACAAGTGACCCCATTTGGGAAACTAGACCCCCTAAGGAACTTATCTACATCTTTGGTGAGCAATTTGAACCCCCAAGTGCTTCACACAAGTTTATAACGTAGAGCCGTAAAATTAAAAAATTATATTTTTCCCACAAAATTTATCTTTTCACCCCAATTTTTATTTTCCCAAGGAAACAAGACTCCAAAAGTTATTGTGCAATTTGTCCTGAGTGCGCTGATACCCCATATGTGGGGGTAAAACCACTGTTTGGGTGCATGGCAGAGTTTGGAAGGGAAGGAGCGCCGTTTGACTTTTTCAACGCAGAATTGGCTGGATGCCATGTCGTGTTTGGAGAGCTCCTGATCTGCCTAAACAGTGGAAACCCCCCA
>JARQOD010011070.1:0-24853 GCA_033576555.1 Oophaga sylvatica
GTTTGGCCCCGGCCTGGAAACCCTCCTATGCTGGAGAAGCGGAGGATACCCTGAGAGACCTGGCCGGCACCGGGAGGAGGTCGCCAGGATGGAAGCGAGCTGGCGGGCCCTAAAACTACAATTGGAGCGGCGCCAATCCCTCTTACCCCTGAAGTGTCTGTACCGGAAGGTGAGGCACCCGTTCCAGTAGAGGAGGCCGTGCGGGCATCCTAGCCCTTGCAATCTGAACCGGTTGCCAGTATCTCAGTGGAGGCACCCGTTCCAGTACAGGAGGCCGTGCGGGCATCCCAGCCCTTGCAATCTGAACCGGTTGCCAGTATCTCAGTGGAGGCACCCGTTCCAGTACAGGAGGCCGTGCGGGCATCCCAGCCCTTGCAATCTGAACCGGTTGCCAGTATCTCAGTGGAGGCACCCGTTCCAGTACAGGAGGCCGTGCGGGCATCCCAGCCCTTGCAATCTGAACGGTTGCCAGTATCACAGTGGAGGCACCCGTTCCTGCAGAAAACGCCGCACCAGCACCCCAGATCCCACTGTCTTCTCCCGTCGCTGAGGCAGAAGAAGCGACACCCGTCCTCATGGAGGAGGCCGCGCAGGCACCAGAGCTCTACCTGCCTGTACCGGAGCCCCGACCGTCATCTGTTCCAGAGCCGGCTGCTTCCGCCGCAGGTGAGCGCCGCCAGGACTGGCGGGCGCCAGGAGAGCTGCCGCAAACCGTACATCGTAAGCTGGCATTTGATGGTGGAGACATGGAGATGCTGGTGGAGGAGAATTACAACCGGCGTCAGGAGGAAGAGTGGAGACGTCGGGAGCGGGAAGCAGAGCGACAAAGGGAGCAGCGGAATCCCAAAAGCTTCGGCAACGTCACCTGGAGAAGGACCTGGCAGAGAAGGCACGTATGAGAAAGGATAAAAGTACGGTGAGGGAGCCGCGGCGTAAGGGTGCAGTACGGAACTTTAAGTTAAAAGGTGGTTGGGGCTTCATCCAGGAGCCTGGACTTTATTTAGAAGTTTTTGTAACCCGGCGGGACGTGGAGGCTCACCTCCCAGAAGGACACCCGGGGAGGGACCTGTTGCCAGGAGACTTGGTGACTTACACCCGACACTGGGGTTACAATGGATGGTACGCCCTAAATGTTACCAGGTGCGACCCCTACTCCCCAGAGTGTCAGGAAACTGACAGACCCTACAAGCCTTCAGCCTCCCCCAACCAGGCCTCTGCACAAGTGCCCACCCCATGCCGTAAATCTCCCCAGCCTCCCTCAGTGGTCTCCTCAGCAGCCCCAGCTATGGACATGATAATGATAGCTGGCCCGTACCCGGCGCCTGTTAGGCCCCCTGGGGTTCGTTCAGTCCGGGACATAGGGGTCCAGACCCGGAGGGAGATGAAAGAGGTGGCCACACAGACCCAGATAGCGGGTCACGACGTCACTGTACAGGCCACACGACGTCATCAGGTCTGGGTGGACCCTCCTGTCACGGATGTTTGGCAAGCTCCAGAAGAGTACCAGGTGGTACCTGGAAGAGGCCAGCCAAAGAAGTCTAAATAACCCGGACAGGGTCTCTGTATGTAAATAGTTAAATTATATGATGTACCCGGACGGGTGAATGTTCATAAAAAGAAGTTTATTGTTGCCTTAATATACCCAGGTTGGGTAATGGTTTGATGTACCCGGACGGGTGAATGTTCAGAAGAACAAGTTTATTGTTGCCTTAATATACCCAGGTTGGGTAATGGTGTTTCACTGTAATGAAAATGTTGAACTTTGAAGCCATGAACTGTACTGGCTCACAAACTTTTCTGTAAATAGTTGGCACTTCGGTGCTCCATCTTGGTTTTACAAAAAACTTTACTGTGCACTATTTTCAACTCCCTCAGAAACTAAAAACCCGTTTGGTGTGGCCGAAAGTGAGGTCTGCTCAAGGAAAGTCTTGCAGCCCACCCAAGACCACAGTTGGAGGTTTGGAGCGGGTCCTCCACAAGCACAAGTAAAGGACACTGTGAAGTTACCCGGTGGGGGTAGTCCTAAGAAGTCTCCACGAACTTCGGCACTAATGCTATTTGCACTTTTGTTGAATATGTATTTATTAACACACATGTATAACACATATCAAGGTATGAACAGTACAAAACATGTCACATAATATAAGCCATTTGCACTTTTGTAATGTTATTATTAAAAAATTTTATTATGCAACTTTTAACTTGAAGTGTTTCCTGCTTTCTTACTACGTCGCATAGTCCACTCTGCTACATCACTTTGCACCATTGCTCTATCTCACATCTATCTGCCCTGGAAGGATAGCGTGTTACCTGTAGAAGACTTTTCACCTACCTGCACTACACCATCCCTTCCAGAGGACCTGCACAGCAGCGCTGGACACCCTGACCAGGTACTACAGGTGGCGTCACGACAAACTACACGAACATTCTATCATCCCCTGGAAATATCCCACATTCCAGTGATCGCCCAGGTCACGGACCGAGCTGTGCTACTCGTGACATCCCCCATAGAAGTCGACGTGATCGGTGCCGAGTACCCCCAAAACCCCTGTCTCTGTGCGACTCAACTTCCCTCACTGTGCTGGCACTTTACATTTACAAATGCCTCTGGGTTTTTTTTTTGGGGGGGGTGGGGAACATTCAGACTTTTGCTATGGGGCCCATGATTTATATGTACGCCCCTGCTGCTGAGGCATGGTATTTAAGGCTGTTAAGGAGCCAACATACATGGACCTTGCCAGCAGCGTCGGACTGGAGTACCTTGGGCCCACCAGAGAAAATATATTCTTGCGGCCCAACATCATACTTCCCAACCTTGAATAAGGGAAAGAGGGACAAAGGCTGTGGCACGCTGTGCATGCTGCAGAAAATTTTAGGCAATGCCACGTTGCACCACAGACTGTCCAGGAGTTGGTGGATGCTTTAGTCCAGGTGTGGGAGGAGATCCCTCACGAGACCATCCGCGCGCTCATCAGGAGCATGGCCAGAAGTTGTAGGGAGGTCATACAGCATACCTCCCAAATTTGGAAGACAGGAAGAGGATTAAAGGCTGCGGCGCGTGTTGCGCGCCGCTGAAAATTTTAGGCCACGCCCCGACAACACCCATTTCACAGCTAATCACACCCATATCCTCGCCCCAAGCGTAACCATTTAGCACTGCTGATCACACTGACTGGTAATGAGGGCACAGTGGCTGGTACTGAGGAAAAGAAAGAAAGAGCAGCGAGAGAGAAAGAACAAACAGAGAAAGAAAGAGAGGAAAGAAAGAAAAGAGAGAAAGAAAGAACAGAGAGAAAAAAGAACAGAGAGCGAGAAGGAAAGAACAGAGAGCGAGAAAGAAAGACTAGAAGAGAGAGCCATAGGCGTAGCTAGGGTTTTGGTTTAGTGGGGGCAAAACTTCTGAGTGGGCCCATCATCAGAGAACCTCAGCAAATGACCGCGCTGTTGGCCAAAATAATCTATATATAAAAAGACCAATATTGATATTACCGCCATATGGTCTGTGTTAAATAATACCAGTCCTACAGAACATATAGATTACAGCACAGGTACAGATAATGACTTACCGCTGATGTTCTTTCTAATGGAATTGTTCACTTTTCATGTCTTTTCCATCTGGCCCACACCGACATGACGACTTCTCCAGCCAGGACTCGACTGCACCCCCATTAAAAAAAAAATAAAAAAAAAACTCACCTCCCGGCTCCTGTGCTGCTCACTGTTCTCCCTCTCAGCGTCTGACAGCGGGCGCCGGCAGGTGATGTTATTGCGCCCGCTGTAATACGCTGAGAGGGGATTATGGGAGAGAAGGAGCGCTCGCTCCTTCTCTCTCCATGCGTTCAGCTTTATCGGCTGGATGCCGATACAGCTGACCCTCCGATGACGGGTGGGGGGCCCACTGCTGGCACCGGGCCCCCCAACGCCTGTTCAGGCCCCATAGCTTCCGGGCGGCAGAGCAGGGAGAGCGATTCTCCCTGCTCTGCCGCAGAATGTAACTGTATTGTAGCTCCGGGTGGGCCCCCTCAGAGCGCGGGCCCCGGGGCCACCGCCCCCTCTGCCCCGCGACCTATCCTTTCAAATCAGGGCCCACCACGCAGGAGCTGGGGCCCACCGTAGGTTTCTCCGGTATCCCGGTGCCTCAGTCCGACCCTACTTGCCAGCCTGATAATACCAGGCCACAGCAGTCTGCATATCTTGGCTGGTTAACAAAAATAGGGGATCCCCTCGAAAAAATTTGGCGTGGGGTCCCCCCTATTTTTGTTAACCAGCCAGATGAAGCAGACTGCTGAGGCCTGGTTTTTCAGGCTGGTAAGGATCCAATATCCATGGACCTTGCCAGCCTGATAATACCAGGCCACAGCAGTCTGCATATCTTGGCTGGTTAACAAAAATAGGGGATCCCCTCGAAAAAAAAACGGCGTAGGGGTCCCCCTATTTTTGTTAACCAGCCAAGTAAAATGCAGACTGCTGCGGCCTGGTATTAAAAGACTGTCAAGGCCCATGGATTTTGGCCCTCAACAGCCTGATAATACCAGGCTACAGCAGCCCCACATTTGGCGCATCAAAAGATGTGCCAATTGTGGCACTTTACCCGGCTCTTCCCACTGCCCTGTAGCGGTGGCAAGTGGGGTAATAAGGGGTTAATGTCACCGTTGATTGCACGGTGAGAATAAGCCCGGTTAATAATGGAGAGGTGTCAATAAGACACCGATCCATTATTAATCCCAAAGTTTTTAAATGTATAAAAAAAAAGACACAGCAAGAAAAAAGTATTTTACTGAAATAAAAGAGACAACACAGTTTTCATTTCTTTTATTATACTCTCATTCCTGCGACGCCATCGATCTCCTGTAAAAAAATCAAAAAAACAAACAAACAGTATACCACCTGTCCGACGCAGTCCATAGTAACGAGGGTCCCACGACGATCCAGCTCTGCTACATCGCAATGACAGGCAGAGCCTGTCATCTCGACGCAGCACAGCTGATTACCTGCTTCCCCGGCGGTGACGTCATCGGACTGACTGCTTTACGACCGGGATTACCCAGCAGTCACTGCAGTTATCGCGAGAAACTGCATGTGACCGCCGGGGAAAGATGATGGCGGCCATCAAGCAGTCCAGCCCGTGACCGCCGGAGATCTTCTGCCAGGTAAGTGCCGCTGACTCCTGACAGACCCGACCGACGGACACTGACAGTGACAGTGACAAATCCGATTCCGGTATCCGATAAGACGAAAATATCGGAACTAAGTATCGAAAGTCCGATACAGCTAATATCGGCTTATACCCGATACTTGCGGTATCGTATCGCTCAACACTACTCAGAAGCTGACCAAAGAAACTCACCAGTGGTGAGATCTGTTTGACCTTTTTATTTCTAAGTTTTATGGTTAACTGTTTGGGACTTTCATCCATGATGTTCTCATAAATCTGTTTCTGCAAGGATTTTGAGCCTTTAGTCATATCTCCTCACTGTTACTCACTTGTGCCAGTACCATCGCCTGGCCCTTCATTCTGCTAGGCTGCCTTCGTTTGGTGCAGTCGACGGCAGATTCTTTTAAAGTAATCCATCCAATTCCATTGACATCATCACCCAAGACCATTCAAGGTTTACTCAGACAGCTAGTACTGTCTGAGTATTCAGTAAGCTTTGCATTCAGTTTCATTATGTATTTCTGGCAGTTATCTCACCATCCATTACTGTCAACTATCTCCGGCTTGATTATCATCTGCATTTACCTCCTGTTTTCTGAAAGCATAATGCACTTTCTCTGCTAATACGTGTGCTGTTCACGCTACAAGTCTGCTGCAACAGTGAGTTATCTTCTCTGCAATCAAGTATCTACTTTGCCCATTCATAATTTCTGCCTTGCAGTCAACTATTTGTTTACTGTAAGCATAAGGAACTGGTGCTGTTCTCACTACAACTCTGCTGCAACATTCTGGACTGAGGATACATCTATACATTCCTGTGTACAGCGACACTCCTTGATCTGTGTCTTTTGCTGTTCTGTTCCCTGCTTGCCTGTCTGCCATCTTGCATACCTGGCTGTCCTGGTCTTCGCTCATACACAGGCCATCTGACAAGTCTTGCCCTCTGTGCCATCACCTTTCATCAATGTTGCACAACCAGACCTTTGGCTTAGAAAATTCACTTCACCATGTGAGCTTATACACCCTATTTATCATCACAGCTTTATGTCAGGGTTCTTCTCTTTAGAACCTTTACATTTACAGCTAAGGCTGGTTTCACACATCCGTTTTTCCCCTTGCGGCGCCCCCGGCATTTTTTAGCAGCGCCGCATCACAAAACCGTATGCGCCGCATGCGTTTTTTTTTCCATTGACTTGTATTAGCGCCGCATGGCGCCGCATGTCACTGCGGCGCGTCCGGTTGGTGCCGGATGCGGTGTCTGGTCACCGTACGGTGTCTGGAAAAAACGTTGCATGTAACGTTTTTTGTCTGCGGCGAAAAAGCCGCATGCGCCGGATGCGGCGCATGCGGTTCTTTTTACAATGAAAGTCTATGGACGCCGCAATGCGCCGCATCGCGGCGTCCGCCGCATCCGGTAGCCGCATCCGGTTTGTTAATTGATATACCAGCCCACAGCAAACATATACAAGGAAGTACCACCCCTCAGCAAACATATAAAAAAAACATTGGGTGGGACATCAGCCACAGAGAGCCACAGAGAGCCACAGAGAGCCACAGAGAGCCACAGAGAGCCACCGACGCAGCCACCGACGCAGCCACCGACGCAGCCACCGGACTCGCAGCCAGGATCCGTACCATGGAGCGCCAGGAAAACAGACGGTAAATATGAACCACCCACCCCCAAATTCAAAAATGTAAAATACATATGTCACCAATGTTGTGTGAGCTGATGTTTATTTTTTGTGGCCTGGTACATTATATATGTAATTTTTTTTCTGTGATGGGGATTGGTTCCCCAGGTATTTAATGAAATTAAATTGCCGATGATGGGGTGGGTCCCCGAGTTTAAAATGCATTTGTTTGGGAACTTTATTGTGTATTCACTGCTATTGTTGTGAATGTTGATAATGTAGATCTACTGGTACTGTTTTTTAGCAGTGATGTGCTTGGTCTCCCTGCGACAATCTGAAATGTGGATGTATTTGTGTATCAAAATGTTTTTTTTTTTTTTTAAAAAGTATTAATTTTTTTGGCCAGTTATGTCGTTGTTTTTTATGCTACTATCGGAAATGTGCATGTGTTTACTATGGTAATGTTTCTCTCCATTTTTTTTTTGCCAATGGTTTTTTTTTTTTTTTTTTTGGCTTGTCATGGTTTTATCTACTCATGGTCTGTTGAATTGTTTGACTATGCTAATGTTTTTTTGTTTGCAATATTTTTTCTTTGTAGCCTGTCATGGTTTTATCTACTCATGGTCTGTTGAATTGTTTGACTATGCTAATGTTTTTTTGTTTGCAATATTTTTTCTTTGTGGCCTGTCATGGTTTTATCTACTCATGGTCTGTTGAATTGTTTGACTATGCTAATGTTTTTTTGTTTGCAATATTTTTTTATATTTGTTCTTTGTGGCCTGTCATGGTTTTATCTACTCATGGTCTGTTGAATTGTTTGACTATGCTAATGTTTTTTTGTTTGCAATATTTGTTGTTTGTGGCCTGTCATGGTTTTATCTACTCATGGTCTGTTGAATTGTTTGACTATGCTAATGTTTTTTGTTTGCAATCTTTGTTCTTTGTGGCTTGTCACGGTTTTATCTACTCATGCTGCTATTATTTTCCTGTGTTTAGTATACAAATGTTGATGTACTTTTCTTTTTGTTGCAATGTTATTTTTTTGGCTGCCTCTGACCTTAGCTAATTATGCTCTTATGTGAAATTTCCATGTTTTTATTATCATATATTTTTTTTTTTTTTTTTGGCCAGGGATACGGTTTACCCTGGTACTGTTGATGGCTATAAAAAATGATTGCATGTGGTCGGAATAATGTCGTTGTTTGAATGTTATATTTTAAAACAGGGACAATCAAAATATATCAACAAATTTTTTTTGGTCTGTTAATTTCACAGCAGAAGAATTGATGCTGGCGATGAAAGGGCGCAGGACATCCTGGATGCAAGGAGGCAAGCCAGCAGAAAGTAAATGTCATCCCCATGTCCCTAAAAATTTAATGTTTGTTTTTCTCTTTCAGCCAGGGACAAGGAATCCACATATATTCACTGTCCCTTTTTGTGTCCTAACAGCAGAAGAATTCAACGAGCGGCGGCGGCGGCGGCTGAAGCGCAAGTTGAGCAGAGGGGAGGAGAGGAACTCCAAGCTAGGAGGCTAGCAAGCAGAAAGTAAGTATTACAGCACACATTTTGCTCTAATTTACATGTTTGTTTTTTGTGTTTCAGCCAGGGCAAAGGAATACCCATATATTCACTGTCCGTTTTTGTGTCCTTATTCAACAGCCGAAGACTTCACCGGGCGGCAGCGGCTGAAGCCTAAGTTCAGCGAGGGGAGCAGAGGACCTCCAAGCTAGAAGGATAGCAATGAGAAAGTAAGTATTACAGCACACATTTTGCTATAAATTACATGTTTGTTTTTTATTTCAGCCATGGACAAGGATTCTCAAATTTACAGTACCTTTTTACTTTAACAGTAGAAGACGTCAACAAGAGGGGGAGGCGGCGCTTGTAGATAGAAGAGAACAGGAGGAGAGGCGGGCAAGGAGGGAAGCCAGAAGAAGGTAAACATTACATCCCCCCCATTTCAATAAAAATACATGCTTGTTTTTCTTTCAGACAGGGCCAAGAAATATACAAATATATTGACTGTCCCTTTTTGTTTCTTCCACAGCAGAGAACATCAAACAGCTGCTGCAGCTGCAGCAATGGCGTTGTTGGCGGAGGAAGCAGCGGCTGAAGCGGCGGCGGCAGCACCACCGGCATCGCCATCTCCTCCCTCCCAGCCAGAGCCAGAGCCGCCACAGCAGGACACATCTTCTTCTGGGAGCCCTCCTACCCATCGTCAGGAATTGGCGGTAAAAATATGTATTTTTAATTTTTCTATCCACAATCCATCTGTGGGCTATATGTCTTGATTGTGTTATTTTAATAACAGGAATCTGAAGATGACGAGGAGCTCCCAGAGGAAGAAGGACGGGGTGGAGAGATACCCGGAGTGGGCTCACAATTCGTAAGTATCCTGCATCAATCTCATAAACACAACATCACAGTACACACAACACATAGAAAAACATTTAGTGCATACTTCACACAGCGGCCAACACCTGCCAATATCCTAATTTTATTTTCATTTTTTTAGTCTCTCGCATCTGGGAGCCAGAGGGTTTCTCCCAGCGCTCCCAGAGTCGTCGTGAGACTGTCGGCGGTTCTCAACGTGTAAGTATTATTTTTTTTTTTGCCATGTTATATAATTTATGCTTTTTAAAAAACGTGTTATCTACAAATGTTTTGTGCATTAATATTCCCATTGTAACATGTATAATTTTTACAAACTAAAACCATGTATCTGATATATTTTTATTTTTTTTTTTTTCATTGTTCATTTCACAGGCTTCACAGCGTGCTCCCGACTCGGACACGGAGGAGGGATTGGACGTGGAGTTGATGATCGACCTGGTCCGAGAAAGGGAGCCGCTGTGGAACATGGCGGACCGCCAGCATGCGGATCAAATTGTGACACGACGGCTCTGGACGGAAGTGGCAGCAGCAATGATGCACCGCTGGGAGGACCTCAATCCTAGGTCCCAGAATAAATACCGTAAGTATAGTTCATGTTGCTGACTGTAAAGGTGTTTTTAAAAAAATTCTGTCCTTGTGTAACCAACGCTTCATGTTTTCATGATTTCCTTTTGTGAAACACTATGGAAACAATGAAAACATGAACTCTGGGGGACACGAGGACTAAAGTGTGGTTGTTGTATAGTAACCAATGTGTGCTTTCTCGTTTCAGGGGAGAGAATTATGAAGCGGTGGCGGTCTGTGAGGGATCGCTTTAAGAAAGAATTCAATAAGGAAATGCGGGCCCGAGTGGTTCTTCAGGACGCCAGAGTAAGTACAAATATGCACAAGCTCTGGCGTTCCTGCGTGAAACCATGGTCACCAGAAGGTAAATATTAACATCAAATGTATATTTTTTTTTGTTTTCACCCAGGGCCATTCCACATCTGTATATTAATTTTATGTTTTTGTTTCTTCCACAGCACGGTGAGCAGCACTCGGGCGCCCGCAGAGTTGGAGCCTTCTAGAGCGATCCCTCAGGAGACCGACACCGAGGGACACTTTGACCAACCCTCCACATCTGACCCTTCCCACACTTCACACACACACGATCCCGCTGTCCCTTCCACCAGCGCTGGAGCAGCGTGGCCGCCTGCAATGCATGAATCTGCTGGTCAGGATATAGCCTTCCCTTTACCACACCCTTCTGATCCTGCCACCTCTAGTACAGCTGCGGGTACTGGGCGGCAGCGTCAGAAGGGTCAGGAAAAGAACTATGCGCCCGAGTTCTTACACATGAACGCATCTTTCCAGAACTGCCTTAAGTTGCTATCTGAACAAGTTTCCGCAGGCCTTCGTCAGATAACCACACTAGTTGGTGAGGTCAAGACACTTCTGGAAACTGTGCGTTCTGAGATAAGAGCACCCCCGAACTACAGCTTTTTTAGGTCGGTTGCGGAGCGCATAGATCCGCTATCTTATGACCAGCAGATGTATGTGATGCACACGTGCCACGCTGCTGTAGTGCAGGTTGTCTCCCATCCTCAATCCACCCCAGTCATTCCACCACCTCCCCCCCCTACAGCCGCCGTCCATCTTCCCCCCCTCCACCTGCCATACCTCCTCCCCTCCTATTCAATACCAACCACATCCCCAGTACCAACCACCTCCCCAGTACCAACCACCTCCCCAGGTCCAACCAACTACCCAGTACCAACCACCTCCCCAGGTCCAACCACCTCCCCAGTACCAACAACCTACCCACTACCAGCCACCTACCCCCTACCACACTTCTACCTACCAATCTACTTCCCCCTTCCAAATACCTACTATGTCACCTGTTCCTCATGCACAACCCTCCACTCCACCACCACCCACCTGTTCTGCCTTGTCTTCCCATTCTTTTGGTCTTTCCACCCCTTCACCTCTTCCTGTTCCTTCCCACCACCATCCCGTTCGTCCCTCCACACTCTCCACACTCCCACGGTCGAAGTGTCCCGCAGCCCCTCCAGCAGTATTTCCACCCCACACTACACTGACCTGTAGTTAATGTTACAATTTTTTTTCATAAATTAATTTAAAAAATATAAAGTTGAAAACCAAAAAAATTTATTTAAAAAATAAAGTTAAGTTTACTAAAAAAAATAATAAAGTTGAATAAAATATAAAGGTTATTTAAATCTGAAGAATTGGGCCACAAGGCCTACTTAATAACAATTATATTAAAAATATTTTTTTCAATAAATTGTTCATTGGTTTAACATTGTTGTCTGTCTTTTATTTATAGGATGTTAAGTTTTAAATTTGGTATACAGGTACACCTAACTTTGGCTAAAAGGTTCATAAATGTAACCTTTTTGGCAAAGTTATGTCCCGGGTTGTGTAGTATGCAAAGTGTATTCTTTTTTTAATAAAAATGTGTACACCCCAGTTTTCCCCTACTCCAGGCCCACCAAAAACATATCATGTTTTCAGTATTTCCTTTGTATTGCACAGGTGAGGCAATTATCACCTGAGCAATACAAAGGAAAGACAGAAAACTTGACATGTTGGTGGACCTTGAGGACTGGAGTAGGGGAAACATAATGTACTCTTTTTGTAGGACAAATGGTGAAATACTTTTGTTAATACAATTTCACCTTTTGTCCTAAAAAGGGTACATTGTAGGCCATGTGTCACCAAATCCAGTCATCAAGGCCTAACAACAGGTATTGTTTGCAGTATTTCCTTTGTATTGCACAGGTGAGGCAATTATCACCTGAGCAATGCAAAGTAAAGACTGAAAACTTGACATGTTGGTGGGCCTTGAGGACTGCAGTTGGGGAAACATGGCCTACAATGTACACTTTTTTGGACAAAAGGTGACAGCCATGGACACAACAATGGCAAGAAGGTTATAGTAGAAAACACACAAGAAGGTAGACAAGTAAACTATTAAAGGTTTATTGTGGGTAAAGAAAATTATTAAAAGAAACAATACATTTATCACACTCTGTCATCCTGCCAGTCAACACTACCTTCCGGTGACACAAAGTATTGAGCAAACTGGTCCCTCATTCTAGAAACTGCAACTGTACTGCGAGTGGTAATGTTGGTGTAGTTGTGCAAAGTTGTTTCTTGATTGTGGTCCTCCAGAGAAATTGGTTCCTTGGTTAGGACAAAATTATGGAGGACCACGCACGCTTTCACTACATCATCAACAGTCTCGGTCTTCAAGTTTATTGCAGTCAAAAGGACACGCCATTTTGCTGTCATAATGCCAAAGGCACACTCCACCATCCGTCTGGCTCTTGTGAGGCGGTAGTTAAATACCCGCTTTGTATGTGTCAATTCTCTGCTGGCATACGGCTTCAATAGGTGTTGGGACAGCTGGAATGCCTCATCACCTACACAAACGAATGGCATTGGTGGGCCTGAGGTTTGAGGCAGTGGCCTAGGGGGGGGAAACTGAAAACTGTTTCCATACAATTTACGTCCCATAGCAGATATTTTAAACACTTGGGAGTCATTAGACCGTCCATAAGACCCAATGTCCACCGCGATAAACTTGTAGTGCGCATCTGCAATAGCCATCAGGACGATAGAGAAATATTTCTTATAGTTAAAGAATTCAGATCCAGTTCCTTTTGGCTTTTGAATGCGGATGTGCTTTCCATCAACGGCCCCCAGGAAATTGGGGAACTGGCAGATGAGTAGAAACTGGTCCGCTATTTCTAGCCACCGCTGTGTTGTTGGCTCTGGAATAAATTCTCCAACCAAAGTATCCCACAGAGCACGACAAGTATACTTTATTATGCCGGATAGTGTGGAGATTCCAATCCGATACTGAAAATGGAGCGATGATAGAGTTTCGCCAGTTGCCATAAATCTGAAAACAAATTAGAAAATACAAATAATTTCAGAAACGCAGCATTACATACCAGAACTCAGCTACGACTATTGGAGATACCAAAAATAATAATATCTAGGAGAAAGACTGTTTTATAACTAGATTTGGGGCTACTCATGTGGTTTCCTAGTTGGCCTGTGATGTTCAATTAATGATAAAATTACAAGTGCGCTCAAACAAACAGAACCAATACATATAGCTTACCTTATAGTCACCATGAGACGCTCCGCCGGAGATATCGAGAACCGACAGTAGGTGTCCGATTTTTTAATTTTGTCTCCAACACGCTCCAGCAAATCATCAAAGTTTTCTATATTCATCCGCAGATAGGCAAAAAACTTCTCTGGATTTTGTCGCAGCTCCATGTTCAGTGTGGAATAGACACCACGAGTTAATCTCTGTGACGTGATGGGGTGGATCCACATACGGCGGCGACTTCGCAGGCGCTGACGCCGCTGCTCCTCAAACTTTAGCTCCTTCTCCAGAACGATAAACCTCAATCGATTCATCTCCGCAGTAAAATCAACAAGATTCCTGAAGATATTGCCGATAATGGGTTCCATGTTCGCCAATCACTTGCTACTTGCTCTTCTCTCCAAACTGCACTTTCTCCTCTACAACCTGTCAAAGAAGGGATGTAGGAGCAGTGTATATATAGGATTACAGTAGCCAATCATATTTGGAACCCCAAAAAGGGCCCCAAAATGGGCGTGCTTAAAAGCCGGATCCGGCGCAATACGGCGTCAACGTATGCCAACCGGATACACCGGATGAGACGTATGCGTTTTTTTTTGCCGCATTCGTGAACCAGATGCGGCGAAAAACAAGATGCGGCACATCCGGTGTTCAGAGAAAATACCGCATGCGGCGCTGCGGCTAAATGCCGGGGGCGCCGTTTAGGCGCCCGCCGGATGTGTGAAAGAGGCCTAAGGAAGCAGCTGCACCACAGACAAAGCATGGTTTGAGGGCTAAAAACATGCAGAGGACGTTTAATAGGTCTTCTCTTGCTTCCTATTCAATTGCTGAGTGCCCCATTGTCCATTATGCTGCCGGGACAGAACATCTGGATTTCAAAGTTTGAAAATTAAAAAATATATGTATATATATATTCAAATAAATTACAGAGCATGTAAAACAAGAAAACTTGGCAAAGACCCAAGTTCACTCCATATTTCATAATCAGTGATCTGATATTGATGTCTTCTTTCTGTGACTTTCTTTTTCAATTCTCCTGTCCCACTGTTGGAGTGTCTCTACTTGTCATTCTCCTACTTTCCTTCCCTTCTTATCCCTGTCATCTCCCCCCATCCAACTCTGGTTTTATAGTAGCCCTGTGAGTAATTTTGTTTAGGAAGATAAGATCTATCTCTTGGAGTATTTATGATCCTGCCTCAGAACAAGACAAATGAATCTGTCATGTTCCAGCTATTTGTTTTTTTGGCAATGGGACAATTGGATCCAAGACATCTCAGGATAATTATTAGGACATTTTACCAGTTTGTGTCCAGGTCTTGAATTCTAGTTAATGTCTTTAACAATGTGGTTTGAGTAATTTTTCATGATCTGTAAGGTTTTCCATCATAAATAATGTATTTTTATCACTTATTTCTCCAGGTTTTGCTGCTGGGTCTACCCATGGTTTATGGGCTGCTCCTATGAGTAAAGGTGAGGAGCATAACTTTAACTTAGGGAAAGAAAAGCAGTCACATGCACAATTTTGGAGATGAATACAATGACCACATTGTACAAAGCAGCTTTGACAAATGATTAATCATAGCTTACTTGAAATTAACTCTATGGAAAGACTGGAGACAGGGCTTATACAGTGGACTTCCTTATTTATGGAACATGAAATCAGACAATCATGTCATATGAAGGTTGTGAAGTCCATGAAGTAACATTGGCAAATGCTGGAAAACAGCTGCGGTGGCCTCTGTACCAGTTATTTCATGTTACTGCTACAAATCTTGATATTATTAGAGATACACATTCGTTGGAATGCTACCCATAAATTGGTATTAGATGTTATCATAATCATCGACATTACATTTTTGGTAACTTTTAAGATCTTGTCATGACTGTGACTTGTAGAAGTGACAATAGTTATAGCTTGTTACGTTGGACACTAATATTGCTTGTCACTCTGAACCTCACATAGAGGTTTTGTATGAGAGCGGAGTTCCCAGTCAAATGATGGTCTTATCTAATTAGGACAAGTTTATGTATGGTTCCATCAAGGGAAGAACAATCTTTCTTGGTGTTCAAAGGTGATGATTTTATAAGTTTCACCTGTCTCCATTTTTTGTTCCTGGCCTCTCAGGATAATAGCTGTCATAACCTTCAGCTTTATCTATTATCTCCGAAGGGTATGTTTCCACGATAAGGAAACACTCCGGATTTGCTGCGTGTTTGGCGCTGTGCGTTGGCGCAGCGCCAAACATGCAGCGTCCAGATGTTACAGCATAGTGGAGGGGATTTCAAGAAATCCCGTCTCCACTATGCGTAAAAATATGCAGGCGGAAGACCTGCGTTTCCGGACATGCGGCGCGTCTTTTCAGACCGCAGCATGTCCTAGCGTCTTGCGGCGACGCTGCGTCGCCGCAATGGAAATTACACAGGGATATGCAGCCCTGCGCTCTTTCCGGATGTGTTCCGGAGGTGTCCTGAACACATCCGGAAAGAGCGCGCGTCAAGAAGGGGCCGGGGCTTTGGGCGGTGCGGAATTTCCGCTCCGTCCAAAGCGCTGTGGTTCCGGACCGTGGAACCACAGCCTTAAGGGCTCTTGCAAATGTACATTTTTCACACTTGAGTGATATCCCTGTTTTTCATAATTAGAACACAAACCAATTATAGTCTGAGGGGCTGTACACATGTCCATGATTTTTTGGAAGGATTTTGACCCTTTAGTCAAATCTTTTCCTTATTTTTCTTACCTGTCCCAGCACCAACACCTGGCCTTGCTCCCATCTCCTATGGCTACTTCCCTTTGCTCTAGTAGCCACCAGGTTTTTAAAGTAACCCTGTGAACTCCTTTGACATCATGTCTGAGCATGCAGTGGTACACACCAAAACACAGAGTCAAATCCGATTTTAATCCAAGTCATGGACCAAATTCGCAAATGCAAGTCTATGGGTCTGCGATGCCATCAAGTTTGCTGTCCAATTTTCATGTCTAATTGAAAAGGTTGATAAATTTTCTTGAATGCAAGCATTGACCCAAGATTGATGAAAATCTAATCCAAAGTACATATGAAAATCAATCCATTGTTTTGCGTCTAAGAAAATTCAATGACATGTGAATGAGTCCTAAGAGCTAATTCACACAATTGTATTTTTAGTCTGCATGAAGTCCAGTCTAAAGTGAAAGACTACAATACTTACATTTAAAATACATGTCAAAGCAGCTGCACAATCTTGAAATTAAAATAAGCATTTTATGAGTCCAGCCCTTGCTTAATGCTCATTTTAATATAGGGTATGTAAACCATTCTTACATGGGTTTTTAAAGTAAGCATGCCAGCCTCATCAAGTCTAAGAGATCTATAATACATGCAGTCGGTGTTGTGCCATTAGGAGGGAGACGCTAAATTGTTACCTCTTCTACGGGCATATTTTTAGCATGCATTAAAGGGCAACCTGCTTACAGATGGGCCAAGTTCACTAGTAGAGCTGCGATTTGGATTTCCAGCATCATCCAAGGTCTGCACAAAAGAACATTTAATCTACATTAAAAGAATAAAAAGAACCTGACAGCTGATAGATGCTTTCTGATCCATGGGCAGCATGTATCAGGAACTGGCTGTTTGATCATAGTAAGGTATCGTTGACTCTGAAACGTCGAGTTGTTTGCCCTGGAGTGAGAGGTCTCTCATTACATGCAAGTGTAGGCAGAGACCTGTCAATCCTGGACAGCGGGCGTGGTGAAGCTGCCGTGACAAATTCGCACCGGAGACTGGCGGCTTATAAAGTAGGATTTTCTGTGAAACGCCGCAGCATTTTAGAGTCTGTCTAGCTGTAATCATACAAACCAGTGTCTGACATATTCTACCCGTGGATTGTGCAGCATCTATCAGCTGTCAGGGTCCCTTTAATATATGCTACATTAAAGGAGAATGATAAGAAGCAATAATCCTGTATAGTACATGCGTAATTTAATATAATTATATCTTCTGCAGAAACAAATAAAGAATTTACCTTATTATAATAAATGCTCCATCACGTAACAATGGGTAAAATAATAGCATTTCCCAACAGATAACCCAATACTTTTTCCCACTCTTGTTTTTCCTCCTACGGTCTGTGTTGCCCAGGGCTGGGCAAGATTAATTCCACATGTTTGCTGCCTGTCACAGACAGATATGTATGGATGTCTGTGGCCTCCTTACAGATGGGATATGTGTCTCTGTTTTTGTTAAACTGTGGCTGGTTTTCAGTCATCTGCGGAGTGACTAATACTATGACTGGGAGACAGTGTGGGTTCATTAGATTCTGCGCCCAATCTTACAAAAGTCCAGACATAGAGTGTGAGATCATTTCATATAGGATATAACAATTCCCATAATCAGGGGAATATTGTTACATGCTTATAGTAAAGTATGGGGCAATGTGGTATAGAGAAATTAGTAGCTACTTGCATTGTTGACTTATCAGATTTTTGTAAGGCTGCACGTAATTATGGACGTCCTACTTAAGGATGTGAGCTGGCCGTTACCTTACAGGAATATACAGCTGATATGGAAGTAGAAAGAAAAGTTCCCACATGGATAAAATAAAGCGTTAAAATTAAATATTTTGGGGTACAAGGAGTATGACTTTTGGAAGCCCAATGGGCGCAGGAAGCACAATTGTTCCCATTAAGTTGAACTTTGTATTACATTAGCTGGATGGGGCTTGTGCAGATTCATTCTATGTGAAATGAACTTCCAATGTACAGTCATGGACAAAAGTTTTGAGAATGACACAAATATTAATTTTTACAAAGTCTACTGCTTCACTTTTTCTAATGGCAATTTGCATATACTCCAGAATGTTATAAAGAGTGATCAGCTTAGCAGCAATTACTTGCAAAGTCAATATTTGGCTAGAAAATGAACTTTATCCCCCAAAACACATTTCAACATCATTGCAGCCCTGCCTTAAAAGGACCAGCTAACCTCTTTTCAGTGATTGCTCCATTAACACAGGTGTGGGTGTTGATGAGGACATGGCTGGAGATCAATCTGTCATGATTAAGTAAGGATGACACCACTGGACACTTTAAAAGGAGGCTGGTGCTTGGCTTCATTGTTTCTCTTCTGTTAACCATGGTTATCTCTAAAGAAACATGTGCAGTCATCATTGCAATGCACAAAAATGGCCTAACAGGGAAGAGTATCGCAGCTAGAAAGATTGCACCTCAGTCAACAATCTATCGCATCATCAAGAACTTCAAGGAGAGAGGTTCCATTGTTGCCAAAAAGGCTTCAGGGCGCCCAAGAAAGACCAGCAAGCGCCAGGAACGTCTCTTAAAAGTGTTTCAGCTGCGGGATCGGGCTACCAGCAGTGCAGAGCTTGCTCAGGAATGGCAGCAGGCAGGTGTGAGTGCATCTGCACGCACTGTGAGGCGGAGACTCTTGGAGCAAGGCCTGGTCTCAAGGAGGGCAGCAAAGAAGCCACTTCTCTCCAGAAAAAACATCATGGACAGACTGATATTCTGCAAAAGGTACAGGCAGTGGACTGCTGAGGACTAGGGTAAAGTTATTTTCTCTGATGAATCCCCTTTTCGATTGTTTGGGACATCAGGAAAACGCCTCATTCGGAGAAGAGGTGAAGGTGAGCGCTACCACCAGTCTTGTCTCATGCCAACTGTTAAGCATCCTGAAACCATTCATGTGTAGGGTTGCTTCTCAGCCAAGGGAATCGGCTCTCTCACAGTCTTGCCTAAAAACACAGCCATGAATAAAGAATGGTACCAGAATGTCCTCCAAGAGCAACTTCTCCCAACCCTCAAGAGCAGTTTGGCAATCAACAATGCCTTTTCCAGCATGATGGAGCACCTTGCCATAAAGCAAAGGTGATAACTAAATGGCTCAGGGAACAAAACATAGAGATTTTGGGTCCATGGCCTGGAAACTCCCCAGATCTTAATCCCATTGAGAACTTGTGGTCAATCATCAAGAGACGGGTGGACAAACAAAAACCTAAAAATTCTGACAAAATGAAAGCATTGATTGTACAAGAATGGACTGCTATCAGTCAGGATTTGGTCCAGAAGTTGATTGAGAGCATGCCAGGGAGAATTGCAGAGGTCCTGAAGAAGAAGGGTCAACACTGCAAATATTGACTTGCTGCATTAACTCATTCTAACTGTCAATATAAGCTTTTGTTACTCATATGTTTGCAATTATTATATTTCTGTCTGTGATAAAAACATCTGTCAAACACACATAAAAACCAGAGGGCAGCAGATCATGTGAAAATATAATATTTGTGTCATTCTCAAAACTTTTGGCCATGACTGTATTTGGACTCAGTTTTATATATTACAACAAATCTGTCTATTGCACTTTATTTTCAACCTGTTTGCTTCCATTGAAGTTACTCATACACCCAACTGGCCCTGTATCATCCAAGATTATTTTAATTGAGCTCAGCTATCTTCATCTATAAATTATCATTCCCCACAATTCAGCAGCATATGGAAATATTTACCATTGTTATAGGGGTTGTCCACTACTAGGACAATCCCTTCTTAAACTAAATGTATGGCCCCTGTAAAATAATGAAGCCTTTACTCATCTCCCATGCTTGTGACATTCTCACGGTGTCGGCACTCACTCTCATCGGGGCCGTGATGTGGTGTTGTGACACGTGATGCCTGGCACCCAATCAGCGCTGGCGTCATTGTCTCAACCTTTGGACAAACTGAACATGAAGAGGAAGCCAGGGCTGTGGTTCATCCTGGACTTTCTCTTCATGTTCAGTTTGTCTGAAGGTTGAGACAGTGTTG
The DNA here is from genome assembly GCA_033576555.1 of Oophaga sylvatica. Taxonomy (NCBI): domain Eukaryota; kingdom Metazoa; phylum Chordata; class Amphibia; order Anura; family Dendrobatidae; genus Oophaga; species Oophaga sylvatica. The sequence goes on from JARQOD010011070.1 coordinate 20,097, forward strand.
CCAGCGTTGATTGGGTCTCGTGTCACAACACCGCATCACAGCCCCGAGAAGAGTGAGTGCCAACACCGCGAGAACGTTGCCAGCACAGGAGGTGAGTATAGGCTTCATTATTTTATCGGGGCCGAACATTTAGTTTAAGAAGTGATTGCCCTAGTAGTGGACAACCCCTTTAATATTTACTGCCAATTGATCCCCAAAATTTCAAAGATTCATTACATGGTTTTCTAGTTCATTTTCTACAACATGAAGGGGTCTGAGCTGTGCACTGACTTTTGGACTCTATGAGAACTTATACGTCACTCACTTACTAGTTCTTGAACAATATAAATTAAAAGCCGTCACTATTTGCTAAACAATGCGGATGATTTATCAAAGCAAAAAAAGTGGAGCTGAGAACGACCATTTTGCATTATTTCTTATATACAGTAAGTCAGGAAAATTTGCAGAGAATATGAGACCGTATAGCAGAATTTTAAATGGGGTATCTAACATCCTATGTGCTGGCTCATCACAAGCCCCCATTTAGGGTCAAACTCGCCTACTGCTTGTTTATACACTAACACTAATCGTCCTTTCTGCACTGTATGGACAATATTATTGGGACAGCTCCAAATTACACCTATAGAGCCATTCTACTCCATAGGCATTCATATGCAGTTTGTCCACTCTCTGCAGCTATAACTTCCTTTGCTCTTTTTGTAAAGTTTTCTCTAAGATGTTGCAGTTAGTCTACGGGACGTTTTACCCACTCAAGATGAGGTCAGACATTGATGGTGGAGGTGAGAGACTGGGTCACAAACTCCATTTTTATTAATCTCAAAGGCATTCATTGGGTTGGTGCCACAGCTCTATGTGGACATATTTGCTTTGAGCAATGGGGGACAGACATGCTGGAGCAGAAAAAAAGGATCCTAAATGCTACCATTATTCAATAATATCACTCACAGTTGTTTGTGGGTTTTGTTAGCAGGGAAGAAATTTCATGAACTGACTTGTTACAATGGTGACATCCTAATAAAATTCCATGCTGAATTCAGTGAGCTCTTGAGATTGACCCATAATTTCACACCTATTAGTAATAGCAAACTCCATGGCTAGTGGCTGGATTTTAATGGGACTGAATGAAAATCTGAATCCAGTGATCAAGATTTGTGTCCTAATGCTGGTGTTCATATAGTGTAGATTGGTGGAAGCCTCTGCTGTTCTGAATTCCTACTCCCTTGTACATTAATATTGCAGAAGCTACAGCTCTAGTCAACTTCCCACCACCCAATGGAGAAAACTTGAGTATCTCCCCATTGACTGCCTCTGTGGCGCCCCTGAGGGTCCAGTCGCCACAGAGGTACTGCACCTCAACCAGAGGTGTGGTATCCATCTTTCAGTAGATGGAGACACCTAACCTGGCTCTGACACAACACTACATCATCACACACTATAGCAGCAGTTCCTCTCCTATAGTAATACAAAAAGTAAGGGGCAGAAGCCCTGCCAGCTCACCAGACCAACCACGGAGCTCAGAGTCAGAAGTCCAGACCAAGACGTGCAGCAGAGAAGAAACGAAGAGGATTCCAGCTTCCATAAAAATGTATAAATCTTTATCTGATCCAAGAATAAAATATTCAGAAAACAGTGTCCTCCATATTGCAACAAGCGGGAGGTATGCACTAACAGCCAAACAGCAACGCGTCTTTGTCAAAGCACCTTTTGAGGATGAAACACGTCGCTGTTTGGCTGTTAGTGCATACCTCCCGCTTGTTGCAATATGGAGGACACCGTTTTCTGAATATTTTATTCTTGGATAAAATAAAGATTTATACATTTTTATGGAAGCTGGAATCCTCTTTGTTCCTCTCCTATTCCTGCTGGCTTGGAAAGAGTGTGAGAAGGTGGGTGGAGCTTGAGGGTTAGAGCGGGAGAATTGAGGGAAGTAAGAGTGAGTCTTCCGTAGGGGAAGAAGAGGAAAGACGTGCATAGGCAGCCTTCCCATAGTGGAAGGAGGGAAGAGATAGAATCGTACAGCAGTCTCCTGGTCTGGAGGAGCTGCTGAAACAGACAGAAAGACTGATGGAAGCTCCTTGAAGAAGGAAGGGGATTTCTCAGAGGCACGGGCAGAACAAGTGTTACCTGTGGTGCTCGTTCCAGGCTGACGGACATCAGTTGGGGGAAAATCCAGGCCGCAGAAGAGTCTCGGCCCCTAGTCTAGTGGAGCGTACAACAGGACTCAGCTAGCAAGCCGACAGCTGTGGCAACTTTAGGGGTCACAACCAACAACCACAATTATCTTCTCTGGGAAGGCAGCTATATAGAATCAAGGAAATGCCTGGGTCACGTTGTCGGAAAGGATTCGCAGCTGCCGGACTGGGACACTGTTTGTGAGGTGCTGGGAAGGAAGCAAGAGTGGGAATCAGCTATAAAGAATCAAGGAAATGCTTTGGGCACCTTATCCGACAGGGTTCGCAGCTGCTAGCCTGGGACACTGATTGTGTGGTGCTGGGAAGGAAGAGGAGTAGAAATTAGCACAGTGAGACGGCCAGGAAGGCGTATACTGAAAGGGAGCTCTGGAAAGGTGTTCTCCATCTGCCTGGAAGTTGGCTGGATCCCTCACCTGGAGGTCGTAGCACCAAGCGGGCATCTGTGTGAACCAGAAAAGTGAGTAAAGCTTTGGAAACTGCATCTGACTGTCTGTTCTCAAGTTCTTCCTACAACACCCACTCCGCACTGCTACATCCTTTGCCAAATACTACATCTTTACCATCCACTATATATTACATCTGCCCTGGGATTAGCTCCACCTGCGGGGAGCTTTACCAACTCTGCTGCTTCACCATCAGTCCCAGAGGATCTGCAGTGCAGCGTTGATCACCTCTGACCAGAAACCAAAGGTGGCATCATGAACACTCTATTACAAACTCCATTATCCCTTGTAAATATTCCCCTTTTATTGGATGCCCAGGGCCACAGACCGGGTCACTGCTGCTGTGACACTTCCCCTTTAAGAAGCCGCCCGGTACTGAGTATCCCACTGCCCTGGCGGGCGATCAACCTCTATGATTGATATTCTTTTTCTTAACGTTAGTGATAGGTAAACGTACTCGGATAACGTCTTATCTGAGCACGCTGGGGTGTAATCCGAGTATCTTGGGCGTGCTTGTACAGGGATTCCCTAACAAACAGGCAATCCCCGCATGTGTTGGGGCTGTCTAACAGACACAAATCATCCAGCCATGGGGACACGCACATAATATACGAGCACACCTGAGATACTCGGATAACACTCAAGCATGCTCGGATAAAACGTTCTCCGAGTATGTTAGCTCATCACTAGCTAACATGTCACAGGGCTCCTTCTTAGTAAGCACATGACACTCAGCTACCCATATTTCTTGTTTCTGTGCCCTTTTCATCCTCACCTTATTGTTTTGTACCCTGAGGTACTTCTTGTAGCCTAGGAAGAAGGGAAGATGACAGCTCCATTTGATCTGTCCCCCAGGAATTAAAAGTACACTGTGCATTATGGTAGCAAGAAACAATGCAATGCAAAACAGGCAAATTCAGGAGATCAGCCTCTTAAAATCTAATTTTTCTTATGCAGCCTTTCACTTAACAGCTACTAGTGACAAGGCTTTGAATATTTCTGAGAAAGAAAGAAAGAAAGAAAGAAAGAAAGAAAGAGTATACCAAAATGGCCACTATATTGTTACCCAGGCAGAAACCTCTCTTAACATTCTAATAAAACAGGTGCCTGTGAGAACGTGCAGTAGGAATCTTTGAAAACTTGACAGTATATAACATAGCATTGGTTATAGCACTATATGGTTTGTATATAGGTGGGAAATATGGAGTAGGATTCAGCAGGCTGCATTACTACTTTCAAGAAATGTACTCAGTGGTGTATAAACCTCTTGAATAATTACCTGTATGATGGCATTATTCAGTCACTATGCAGTGGTGTTATGTAGTCATGGCAGAGGTGTAGCTAGGGGTTCATCTCAGTCAGGGCACGAAACATCGGAGTGGGCCCCTAACCATGTGACCCTGATTACAATGATGATGGTGCGCCCTAATTAAAGGTGCAGGGGAACCTCAGAAGATGACGCGCTGCTGCTGAAAATAATCTCTTTACAAAGACCCACTCTCTTTTGTAGGTCACAATTACAGTTTTTAAGATTTCTTAAGGAAATTTAAAGGGACAGCATTATAAACATGGGACTCATTTATTGCTGTCTGCTAGTGGTAGGAATTTTTCATTGAATTATTACTTGTATTCCTCTCCCTCCACAAAAAAGAAGCAATGAGACTGGCACAAATATGTCTTACAGTAGTGCATTTTGCTTTTTTCCTGACTGCTTACTTTAAGAATTATGGCACAGATTAAAAAAAACAAAGAGATGGTAACAGAAAGTTAGTGACGTGCATTTGTGTTCCCCGACATGTTTTGATCTTGCCAAGCACTCAGAAAAGCGTCATCAGAGTAAACAGAGACTAGATTAGTTTTGGACAGTGACCGCAGCTCACCCTGCCTGCTGGGATATGTTTATCTCCCCGAACCCTCCATAAGTAGTGGCCGGCGCTGATTCTCTCCACTAATTAAAAAATAACAAACTACCCACTTGGCTCTCATAAGTGTTTTTGTTTTATTCCCAAAAACTAATTTACTTTATTTTTTTGCAGTAGAAAGTTAGTAGAGATAACATAAGGAGGGATGCCACCTATGTTGTTGGATATTACATTGTCATTTATGTCATTACAGGTCAAAA